>PVHY01002982.1:0-115700 GCA_004024945.1 Uropsilus gracilis | reverse complement strand
GGGGGGTGGGCGTTGTGATATATAATGCAAAGGTATAAGTGTAGAAATGCTCCCACTGTGGTAGGAGAGATGATGGCATTTAATCTAGCCTGTTATGAAGTAGGTGAAAGGCAACTGTCAGGTATGTTCTAATATGGTATGTATGAATCTTTGGCATCAACTGGCTTCTCTTCTTCTTAAGATCAAATTTTTGTCTGTTTTTTAGATGTATATTTCAAAAGTCAAATTAGGGGGCTCTAAATGTCACTTATACTTACCCAGAAAGCAGCAGGATCGTTATCCTGTAGTTCATATAGCTACAGAGAGTGCTTTTACCCACCTCTTTGTCAGTGACTGCATAAATTACTCTCATTCTCTAAATTTCCCTGGAGAAAATTAGCATATCTATTCATTTGTCTCCAATATTAGTAATATTTTTTGCTGAAGAGTGATGAAACTGATCCCACCCTTTATTCCATCTTTCAGTCAGAGTGAAACATCTAGGTCACAGTTTCACTTATTTTTCCAATAAATATTTTTTAACTCCCTATTCTATATAAACTAAATGAAGAACTGTGGTGGGCATAGTGTGGGGTCCTGGAGGAAACTGCCCCCCAGAAGCCCTCCCTTCAGACAGAAGAAGCTGAACAAATATGCAAGGTAATTCTAGACAATGATAAAAACCATGAAGGCTATAAAACAGCAAAAAGGATAAGAAGCCAAGTGGGATGTTGGGAGGAGCTACTTTTTTAACTAGAGTGATCAGAAAAACAGACTCCAAAGAGGTGAATTTGGATGTACAAAATGAATGAATCTAGCAGATGGTAACAGGGAAAAGATCCTAGAGTTTGGAGTAAGAATGCTCCTGGGGTGGCAGGAATAACCCTAGTTGATAAATTGTTTAGGGGGTGGAGTGAGAGGGGTTTGGGAGAGAGAGAGCAGCAGGGAGAGGGAGGGAGGGAGGGAAGAAGGAAGGGAGGATAGCATGGTAGAATAGTAGGAAGAGATCAAATCTGCCCTTTACAACAGATCTAATAATAGCTTACAACCATTTTATTCATGTCTGTTTCTCTGATCCTTATCACCTGCTATTATTCAATAAGTATTTGATGAGTTATGAAGAGATACGCAGATGAAAAATCAAATGAATGAATGAATAGGTGAGAGACTATGTAAGTCAATGAAAGTCCTGAAAAGCCAGACACTTGCTTTGTCCTACAGCTAAAACTCAACACCTGCTTTCCAATGGTAAGATTGTAAGTCATTAAAAATTAGAAAAAATGTGAAAATAGAAATATGCAATAATTTAATCCTTCATATTTGTATAGTTCTTTATTATAACTTCCAAAGTATTCATATATGTTTTTATATGACTCATATAACTCTGGAATGTAGTCATTGTAAGCTCATTTTACAGAAGGAAAAACAGATTTTTTTACCAACTAGAGTTAATATACAAATAAACTTATAAAGGAGCTGGCTGCTGAACTCCATCCTCCCTGCTCAGCCCTGAACCAACCTCAGGGAAATAGCAACTCACAAGAAGAGCCTCTCCCCCTGAAAAGGGTTCAATTTCATAGGCAACCATGGTACAAATTGTGGCACTGAAAATCAACATCCCCTTTTTAGGAATTATTTTTCTTTTCATATTTTCAGCATCCCTCCTTTAAAGAAAAGATTGCCTTTGGTTGATTATACATCATATCATTCCATATCAGAGGTTATTTTCCCTCTTTATTCTTCCAATTCTTTTGACAAATAATTGACATGTCATTTTAAATATTTAAAGTGTACAGCATGATTCATATATTGCAAAATAATTACAATATTTTCAGCTAACATTCATCTTTACATATAGACAACAAAAAAGAAAGAGGAACGAATAAAAGGAAAAAATTATAATGAAAACTCTGAGGGTTTGTTCAATTAATAACTTTCTGACAAGCCAGGTGTGATGGCACGCACCTGTAATCCCAGCTACCTGTGAGGCTGAAGCTAGAGATCACTTGAGTCCATGGGTTCAAGACAACCCTGGGCAACAAGCAAGACCTAGTCTCTAAAAATAAATAAAAAAATAACTTTCCGATATATGACACAACAGTTAGCAGGTTATTTTTCTTCAATGCAAATGAGTGCAAAGAAAGGAGAAGGAAATCTTGGCAGCTAAGGACATACTGAAACTTTTGTCTTAATTTGTATGGATGATCATAAAAGTACTGAACTGTATATTTAAAAAAAAACTGTGAACTCTAGTTGCTAGTGAGTCAAGATATTGGAAAAGCATTAAAAATGAGAAAAAACTAAAATATCTGATTTCATCATATAAATATAAATATGCCATTCATCACAAGTACAATACACCCTTCAGAAATAAGCATAAGTGTTATTAAATGTAGCAATAGACCAAAAGTAAACTTCATAACTTGACCTTTAAATTCTGCTTGAAATATATTTTTTCATAGACAATTCTCATTACACTCAAACTCATATGTACATATTTTGCTAACATTTAATGAATTTTATCATACCATAGTGACTATGTATGTACATTACATGATATCTAGATTAATCTTCACCAAAATCTCATGAAGTGGAAACCATTGATAGTCCCATTTTATAGATGAGGGCACCAGAGCACAAAAGGGTTAAGAAACTTGCCCAAGATTACAAAGCCTAAAAATGGGGTAACTAGGACTGGAATGCAAATGATTACCTGAGCATAGCTTTTGAATCTTTGATAGCGGTCACTGTTCCTTGAACCTAGAATATACAGAGATAAAGTCAGTTATCAAGTGAGCATACAGATGATCCATTTACAAAATAAGGAATCTTCAGATCATGCTCCTTCTATGGATGATATATAGAATTGCAGGTACCAATTTCAGCTCTCAAGAAAACACTTTATTTTTGTAGATTTCAATTTAAATCTGATCTGGATCCTTACCTTCCTAACAGGATTTCAATCTCAGTCAATTTGGGGTGCTCACTTTTATCTGATGTTACAACTAAATTTTGGAATGGTCTTGGGTCAGAGAGCAGGGCAAGGATACCCATCAAAACAACTGCCTTCCTATATGTTCCTCAGCAATACACAAGAGTTCCTGCTGACTCATCTTTTGTATGACTCTCCCAAGATGAGTACAGATGTGGATCTCTCAGATGCTCACAACTCTTATATGAAAACATGGAGATCACCTGCTTCCCCTACACCCTAACAGACTGTAGTAAGTGCTACCTGAGGCCATTTTATATATAAACTTCAGAGATCCTTAATATTTGCAGCATCCTTACTATGAAAGGATATACCTAAGAAACCTCCAGATGAAAGAGATACATGTGGTTAGGTGTGAGGAAAGAATAAAGGGCTCCCATGATTCTCTAAGCATGGTTCTCTCCCCAAATAGCCACAACATCACCAATCTTATCCTTTCAGATTTTTCTGGAGGCTTCATTACATAAGCATGATTGACTGAATGATTATGCTTGGGGACAATTCACCTCCAATTTCTTTTCCCTCCGACATAAAATGTGTATGTGAGGGAAACTGAAATTTCCAATCCTTTAATCATATGGTAGTGATGAGTTCCCATCCTTAGGTTGCTTAAGAACATTCCAAATGTCCATATTAGAATACAAAAAAATCATTATTTCTCTCTTAGGACATTCCAAGAGTTTTAGAAATTCTTTACCAGAAATGAAGATATTTAGTATTAATAGTATTATTTGTAGTAGTATTTCTTACTACAGATCACAATATCAAAGGAAGAAGATGGCAATACCAATCTCTGAAACAATGAGAAAAACGTGCTTCATGATGTATTATTTTCAAAATATCTACTTTCTGCTCTATATCCAACTTGCCAAGTATTTTAGCGGATAGGTTATAACTTTTCTACATAGAGTTAATAATTCACTAATGTTCTTTTAAATTAATTTACTTGGTTCCCATCCCTCTTGTAGCCAAGATAAATTTATCATTTACCAGTGTTCACTAATCATACCTTAATCACAGTATTTCTCAATTTTCTTATCAAAAAGATAATCTGCACCCTAAGGATTATGCTTTGCTTTATAACAGAGAATGGCAGCCAACATAGGTGACAAATCATATAATTACCTATTTTTCCCTCACTTGTAAATTATTGGTTTCAATAGTGAATAATAAATGTGATTCATGTCATAATTTTAGTTCAGAGAATTAATAAAATATGGAGCCAGTAGGTAGAGGGAAGAGGAAGGTGCTTTTGCAAGGAAAGAATTAAAATGTACTTGAAACTTTCTATCAAGCACCAGTTCAAGAACTGTATAAAATCCATCTTCTAATTTAATGTTGAAGCCAAATTATAGGACAGATGTTGTTATCCTCATTTATAGGTAAGAAACCTGGAGAAGAGTATCACGGTTTTACAATTAGTCAGGGGAAAAGTGTTGAAACTCATCTTTTTTTAACACTAACACTCATGTTCTTTTTATGTTGAAAGGCTGAATGTCTACAGAAAAAATACTGACAAGATGATAAAGAGTGTCACTTACATGATGAACAGAGGAGATCCACAGTAAGCATCAGTAGGGCATACGGTGTGGGAATCTGAGAAAGGGAAGTAAGTATAAAATTAATATTAACAGAAGATTGGAGATCTTTAAATTTATATAATTTGCAATGTATTGTAACAAATGAAAGAGGATATGAGTCTTAGCCAAGGTGGTACAGAGTTTAGGAAGAGAGGGGTCTGTCAGTGATCTAGATCTACAATGAGACACTGCATTGCAAAGCGTCAAGTGTGGAGCAACCAACAGGAGCTGATTGATTCAGTTTCCCACTCTGAGACTCAGTTGGGTCCTACTGGAGTCAGAGTCCTTCCTTAATAATAATAATTAAAAAAACTTAACATCTAGGCTTTTTGTTATTTGTAAAATTTGGAAACTATCATAGTTTTATATAGTATAACTTAATGCACACAATTGTTCCAAAATGGTAACCTTAGATATTTATGTATCAACCAAAGAGTAGTGTCAAGGCACAAAGAACCCCGTGACCTTCTTGGTTTTTCTAAAATAACAAATAATTCAACAAATATCACAAAGTTTAAGAGAAAAGGAAGTTTAATAAAAACAAGTTACATCCAGGACAACTGAGTAACTCCCCATGTGGCTCCACACACCATTTTGAACAGCTTAGTTATTTTTAATTTTATTTTATTATCAACTTTTAATTCAGATTTTCATTCTGTAGTTAGAGAAGGAAGACTGAAGTAAGAAAGGAGAAGTTCATTTAAGGAGTTGACATGGGAAGGCTTAGTAAACAAAGGTATGCAGATTTAAGTTCCTACTTTCTCACCAAAAAGAGAAAAAGTGAGGAATATTATTTATATTTTTCCATAAATCAAGAAATTGCACTCCTAACCCCCAAACAAGAACAATCCATACATCCTTTAAATGGGTTGAACAAAGGCTGGTTCTCCATAGCATGGAAATACTACTCAAGAACAAAGAGGAACAACATATTGCTACATGCAACATTCTAAATGAAACACCAAAGAAATAAGGTGAGTAATAAAAGCCATTCTCCAAAGTTTTGTACCACATGATTCAATTTATGTAACATTCTTGACATGAAAAATATACAGAAAAGAATAGATTAGGCATTGTCAGGGGTAAAGGGAAAAGGATGGATGAAAAATGAAAAGAGATAAGGACCCTGAGGCAAAGAGGCAGGTAAGGAGGCTTTTCACACTCTGTATTTGTCCAGCATGCCCATGCCCACCACCCATCACTTCTCTCCAATTCACTGGTCAAATACTCTACACATTCTTGCTGAAGAAAGGGCAGAGAAAAAGTAAGGCACAGCACAGAAAAGATCACACAGAGAAATGTACGTGCAAATGTCTTGTTCAAAAGCAACTTTCACAGACTGCTTCCTATGAAAGCAAACTTTTGCCAAAAAGGCATATTTTAGTTTGGCAAATTTTTGCCTCTCTACAGCAGTGTTTTTACATAATGTTGTCAATTTTTCAGTCTGCATTTACAAATGTTTTTCAACTATGATATTTCCGTAACATTAGCTTTTTTATTTTGCTTTTTAAAGTTCTATTGCATAGATCTACTCATACATGTAAACCTGATACTTTCTTACAAATCTGCACTGGAAATTAAACAAGTATTTTTTACATGTTTTCAAGAATTTTGATAGAAAAAGAACAACATCTGGATTAATGTCCTTCCACCTAAATCCCTCAGTACAAATCAGAATGGGAGGGGGAAGAGAAGAAGACATTATCATTTATTCTGTACTATAAAATGTTCCTTGCACTTATAAGTAGCTACAGTAGCTATAGTTAAAACTGTCCATATTAACTCATTTGAATATATTGCTCAATCACTACATGCCAATTTACTGATAGGCAATACCAAACACACTCTCTTTGAACTCTGAACCAATGTTAACTTTGAATTTCCTTTGAAAACTCATATTTTAGTATCAACTTTTAGACTAGATTTCATTTCAACATTTAGACTGGAACAATAAAAATTATCTTTAAAAAGTTGGTCTTACTTTGACATTCCAAAAGTTGATTAAGGATGCAAAAGTTCCTGACACATACAGGCACAAAACTTGGCTGGAAGCTTAGGCTAATGCCTAAGTGTATCACCCATTTACCCATGCTCTGCCACTTCTGATGTCTTCTTGACCAGTCCATAGAATTATACACTGATACAGAATTATATACATCTGTATACAGAAATGACATACATGTATACAGAATTATATACTTCCTCTTAATTAGAAAGCCTCTTCATTGTGTTACTGGAGTGTAAATTCATTCATTCTAAAAATAATTGTCAACAGACACTGCATACAGGGCTCTGTGCTAACCTCCAGGAGATATAGAGATGAGTGTTTCCCAGACCACCTACAGAAGCCAAAATTATATGAATACGATAGAGTAAAAAATGTTCAGTGTCAAGGGTGAGTTTTAGTAATGTATTGTGAAAGTTTTCATGGGGTAGAAGGTAGATATTTTTATAAAGCAGGAAAGTACAATTTATAATAAACCCTGGTTTTTGTTTCAGAGGCACAGAACTTTATTCTATTAGTCTATTCTGAGTTACAAGTTCTTTCTGTCTCAATTTTTTCTGTTTGGAACTCACTTGGCATTAGATTCATGCTTTCTGGCAAGCACAGTCAAGGTGCTCTGGGCATGTGCTGTGAATTTACGTTTACTCCATGTTGGTGGGCGGAGGCTGCAGGCCGACAGATCAGCAGATTTGTCCTGGCTGCTGCCTGGACTGACTTTACTTGGCTCCACAAAACACAACAGCTGAAAGTTGTTAGGAATTGAAGTGGAAGATAAAAGTCAATCTAGTCAGAAAATATTCTTCTACCTGCTGTGGCAAATGTTTTCTTCCTCTTGACAGCTGGCCCTTTTAAAAGATGATTTCCACAGGCGTTTCTCTTTGTTTAGGTTTTGTGTGGAATAAATTAATTCATGATTTGTTATTACTAAAGAAACAAAACAAGGAAAGCAAAAAAAAAAAAATACCTCTTTCCCCAATCTTCTTCAGGATACCCACAGGAGCTTGCAATAGAATGGCCTGAAACAAAACACTTTTATTCAAAGCCAGTAGGGCTGGCAAAGCTGCAAGGTCTGCCCATAGCTACCTGTGTCAGATGCAGCAGCAGAGAAATATGCAAACTGGCAAACTGGGTACATTGTTCTATTTTACAACAATATGTTTTACTGTTCGCTAAGTTCTTTGCCAAGGGCAAGGAGCACTGAAGTAGCTAGCAGAAGCCCAGTTGCAGCTGTCAGCTTGAGCCTCACCACAGCTGGCATCACTTTTTTAGCCAAGAGGTATTGAGATTGCATACCAGTAAGTCATGATGAGCTGATAATGCAGGTAGACGAAATCATAAATATTTTAGCTTGCAAGCACACTTTCACTCACTGTAACATAATACTGCAGTGGCAAAAGGATTGGAGTAGGTGGGAGCAACTATTTGGACATTCGTGATTATAAGCAAATAACTTTTAATTGATTATGTTCATTGATTATCTACAATGACTGTAAAAATCACTACTTAACAACCAGTGGTGGGCTAAATTGATTTCCGCACTTTAAAAATATATACTATTAAGTATTTTTAAATTGTGAAATATCTAAAAACTACAACTCTCCTTCTTTAGCAATATAAAAACCTCCTAGAATAAATTGTTGTAAAGGAATAGGATAAATTAAAAAATGCAAAAATAAAATATGTGGTTGTATGTGATTGAATACAGTTGACTCGATGACATTCAATTAGCTGAAAAATTTCTACACTATTTTTTAAAATCAGTTCCTCACATCAGTAATTTTCACCTAGTGTTTGATAGCTATTAATATTCTATTTAGGGATAGGGCATTAAAATCAGATAGCTTACAATATTCATAGTTATTTTCCCATTCTTCAGAGAACCATAACTGTATGGTTCCACATATAAAATGAAACAAAGTTCTCACAGTTTGTCTCTCTTGCACACAGCTTGCACACAGCTTGAGTCACACTTTGTCCTTGTCCAGTGCCTGTAATTCTTCCTCCCCTCCCTCATGCCTGTCCTTCCACTCTCCTCCAACTTCTCAAACCTCCACCAGGAAAATGGGAATCAGGCACAGACTCTGAAAAGGTTTTGAATGCCAGCTCTGGTGCTCACTCTCACACAGGGCTAGGAATACTCTCAGTGCTTCTGAGAGCTGAAATCACACATTAAGTACTTCTAAAACTTCATTGTCAGAGAAATAGAAAACATTGTTCTCGTTCAGCTCAGAGGAAAAAAAATGTAAATATGTCACAGTTTGTGACTTGGTCAGAAATGTTTCCAAATTAAGAATGTCTTCACTAAGAACTTTTCCCATAAATTTTAAATAAAATTCTGAAAGTATCAGCTTGGTTTGTATGAAAAGGATGACTGAAACTTATTGGTAAAAAGAGGTTTGTTCACTTATTTGAAATAAAAGGAAGCTTAGTAATCGCCTCATCTGTGAATTGATTTTTCTTTTCAGGTAACACTCCTCTTTGTTTGTATTGTTGAACAAATTCAGAGAATATGCATTTCACAGAAGTATATGGAACCAAGTAATATCTGTCCTCAGATCTCTTTTGCTCTATTTGGGTGGGAATATATTTAATCTAAGAATGCAGATTTCATCATTTATCTTGTGTAGTACAGTTTGATTTTAAGAAAAAAAATGCTTTTGGTTATAATTTGGAATTCATTTTAAGCTGCATTTTAATCATTGATGTCTCCTAATGTGATAAGGCATCAATACCCAGTGATTCTAGTAATAACCCCAGAACAAAAAGTGCCAACCTGATCAACTAAGTGACTTGTTTAGAGATTTGAAGATAATTGTTTTTTTCTGGCAACTTCCCAGTAAACATTTCTCTATTGTTGATAGTTCTGCTTTGAAGCACTAGATGGCACTATGAATTCACTTAATTTAGAAACAAACTAGCTCATCCATAATTTCAAAGAGAAAAAAAGATGAGAATTTTCCTTAACTGATTTGATTGTCTGACACATATTCTTAAGAAACTGAATTTATATGATGTAACCGTTATTTCATTAAGTTTCAGCGGGAAAAACATTCTCTTTTGGCAAAAAAAAATGTGACTGTTGCTACAAACAAATCAGTCAAATCAGCACTCAAAGACTAGTAAGAGAGGGAAAAAAAGTCAAATATGCTTGCTGGCTACCTTAACTGCTTTTGACTGACAAATATTTTCTTGACTACTTGACAGTCAAAACAATGCTGCCTGCTTGTGTGTCAACACAGGCTGCAGTTTATATGCTACAAACTGGGTTTCTGGATGTATTAGGTTGCTTCCCTGCTGCCTTTGTAATCTGGCTGGTTAGCTCAGTTGGTCAGGGCAGTCTACTAATGAGACCAAGGTCATGAGTTTCCATACTTGCCTGGAGGATCTGCTCTCCTCACAGAGAGAAGGGCTGTTCCTTAACTGGGAACTGAGTTCTTAACTCTGACCAGTCATCAGCATTGCCTGATGCTAAAAGATGACTGCAGAGAAAAATCTAGAGGATCTGAATAATCAATCACATCATTCAAGAAGACAAAAACAACTCAAAATGTATATACTATTAGCAGATCCATAATGTCATTTCTCCATAGACTAGGATCAGAGTGCTTCTAAAATCAGCTCTGTTAACTGGAAAAGCCATATTTCTTGTCTATTCACTCAGTAATGGTGTTAAGAACCTCCTCTGCCAGGGATGGAACTGGATAACAACTGATGGTGAGGTATGAACCAGAATCACAAAGACTTTACAACCTCATTAGGAAAATGAAACAGCGGAACAAGTCCAGACAATGTGACAAATACCATATAGATAGAGACATACATTGCCAAGGAAACAAAAGAGTCTCACTACAAGGCTTATGAGCTAGATCTCAAAGGATTGGCTTGTGTTCAATTACAAAATGTGGACAAGAGTACTAAGGTGTAGAAACAGTGTTCAGAGGCAGAAAGGGAATTGAGAGAAACATGCTCGAGAGAGACAGAACATTTCAGTGTCTCTTGGTGAGGAGTGTCAGGCAATAAGCTGAAAAATAATTATTTTTCTAAATACTGAAAATAAAATAAATTAGATGAGTTTTGCATAATCTAAAACATCTATGAAACACAGAGTATGAAACAAGTATATGAAACAAGGCTCAAGGGAGTCTATAGCTATCTAAGGACAATGTCCAAGAGAGAACCAGTCCTTGTCTGGATTTTCACCCACGCACAACTACAAGACCATTCAGTCCCAGGAAACAACAGCAATGAGGTTTATTTAACAAACAGGAAACAACTGAGTTTTTAAGACCATGAATGTCTTGCTATCTCACCCCAGAAAGTGGCCACAGTGTCCAGAAGTCCCAAACAAAAAGCCGCTCATCCAAGATAGCATCGTCCCATCAGTGAGGTGGCAGCTGGCCGCTGAGGGCTAGGGATGCACACAGCTAGAGGTGCTCACAGGTGGGTTGCTGAGATGACATTGCAGCAACCCACAGCCACAGCCTACAGGTCAGGGTGGACAGCACTCTGGATCAGAGAGCAATGAAAGCAGCAACTCAGGAGGTGGCGCCAGGTGATCAGATAAACAGCTCCAGAACTTTGGGCATGGGGGAGGGACTGCCTGCAGGCAGTAGCTTCTGGCACAGGTGTACATTTCCAACTGCTCTACGGCTCAGCCAGCACTAGGGAAGAGAGTCAGTCTTGCCTACAGTCCATGATAGGGGCCCTTGTTATATATCTATGAGTCCTCTTTAATGTAGGTAGACAACTTGATAAGTAAATAAATGGAAGCAATGAGACAAATCCACCTAGAAGAACCCTAAGTTATGTATGTTGATATCCCCCCTTCAAGGAGATGGAACATAGCTCCCCCAACTTCACTGTGGTATGAACTTCCTTCCAAACAGTGCAGAAAGATATCCAAACAAGTATGTATGTGTCCAAACAGGCATGGGAAGAAATAAAAGGGAACATTATCACTGAGAGACAAACATACATCAGTCAAGTGACTAAGGGTACTATTAACAATTACAGGTCACAGTGAAGACATTTGTTTTCCTCCTCAAAATTTCAGTTCCTTTCTACACATGTTATCACCCAAATCAGGAGGGGCAGTATACAAAGTATCAATTGTCAAGGTCATCAAAAACAAGGAAACTGGCACAGCCAAGAGGAGTCTAAGAAGCATGACAGTAAAGTGCTATGTGATAGCTCAGATGAGATTCTAGAATAGAAAAAGCACAGTAGGTTAAAACTATGGAACTATGAGTAAAATATAGATTTTATAGTGTAGCAATACTTCATTAATTGTGATAAATGTATCATACTATTATATGATGTCTAAGTATAAGATATTAAGTATTGGAAATACTGGATCTCTGCACTGTCTTCACGAGTTTTCTGTAAATATAAAGCTATGCTAACAAGAAAAGCTTAAAAATATGAGTCATAAAAATCTGAGTGTCAAATAAACTGTGCATAAAATAACTGAGGAAAAATAACTGCTGACAATCCTATAACCAATGGACAAAAGTAAGGAGTAGATTCACATATTTCCTACAACACATGAATTTTGTTACTCATACTTTTATATTGGTAGTATAATTAAAACACACCAGTAGAATTTGTGTTAAGCATTTGCGTTTTCTAAAGTCTTCCTGATTCTTGAACCATGGATACCAACCAAAGTCATGTTTACACAGCAGACAAAGTGTAGATACTTCTTTAGGTGCCATGCAGGGAAGGAACTTTATGTGGAAGGTCCTGAGAGTGATTCCTTCTTCCTAATGAGTTCACATGTCAGTTATTAAAAAAAAAAAAAAAAGACTACCTCACTCGGCCCATTTCCAAGTAAGGAAATGGAGTTTTTGCCCTTGGCTCTTATGGAGGTGGAAGAATAGCAGTCTCCAGCCTTTGTTACAAAATTTGTGTAGGGGTAAGGGACAAAAAAAAATTCCTCACTGTAAAGGTGCAATCCAGATATGTACATATACATACATATATATACACATACAGAGGAACTGAGCAAGTGAGTAGATATACAGGGTCCTCCTAATGATTCTATTCAAGGTTTGCATTTCTGGCAGGAGTGGAACAGAATGACAGTGAGTCCTTGTAGCAATTTCTAGGGGCTGACAATGTGAGTCTGTCTCAAGAAGGGTAACATTCACTTTGGTCACTTGGTTACAGATGATTTCCCAGTCTCCTTTACAATAAAGTCATATTCTCTTCTCTTGTGGGGTGGTATTCTGAGTCTGTCAATGCTTCTCTTGATCAATCTTTCATTTTAATTAATTAATTAATATTAATGAATTCATCACTTCCTTTTTAACCCAAGGATCTCTTCAAGCATATTTCTTGTCCTTTTAACATGTCCCCATTACTTTCTGAGTACTTTCTTATTTTCTGACAAAATCAGACATTTAGGTTCACCCGCTACTTTTATTGCCTCAACTGTGAAATAAGTCATTTATTTAGAAAACTTGGAAATCAAGGTATCTAAAAATCAAGATCTGGATTCTGGGTGTACACATGGATTCAAGGTTACTGCTGTTCTCATTGTCATCTCAGCAGACAAAGCCAAGAGATATGAGTAGATACATATACAAGCATTCATACATCCACACACAATTATATTGATTTTTACTTCTATATCTAGCTACATACACTAAAAAACATGAATTCACATTGATATTTTCCATTTCAGCTCAATATCACAGTGTTAATTCTACTTTTTTTCCCTGACCATATTTCTAGCTCCTCCATCCCCATTGTCTTTAAATTGTTCACTGATTTCATTAATCTCCTCGATGCAACCAATCTCCTGTGGCCAGTCATCACCATGGCATGGGTATTCTCTCCATTTAGACTTCAGTCTAAAGCACACTACAACTATTTTCTTACAGGAGTTTTACTATTTCAAGCCTCATGTTCAAGTTTTTAATCCATTTTTTGGTTGATTTTTGTGTATGTATTTGATCGGAGCCTAGATTCTATTCTTCTTCATGTGCTGTGTTTCCCTAATATTACTGAAAAGACTACCTAATTTTTTGTTTAAATCAAGTCACTGGCTTGGTCCCAGTCACATCACAGGCTCATTAGTCATGATGTCCACCTGTACCACTACTAAATAGTATCTTCTCTTTCCTTTAATAACACTTCTTAGATTGTATATTATCTTTACATATGGCATAGTTTTTATGCCTACATATAATTCCCATATAAATATAATTAATCTAAAAATTTTGGACATTATGGGTGGGTCTAATATTCTATTACAAGCATTACTTATGCACAGTCTGCATATACTTATGGTTTCCTTATGATGTGAAATTTCTGGAAACAATAAAGCATATTTGCGGCAATGTATTAGCTACTATCAAAATATCCTCCAAATGCTGTTTGGGCATTTTGACTCTCACTGATAGAGTATAAGAGAGCTGACCTATATCTCTATACTTTCTCCACACAATCATATTTTTTAAATCTTTGTATTAATTATTCATGATAATCTTGTTTTTGTGAAATTTAACATTAAAAATGTTTACTGGTTCTTTGATTTTCTCCATTAGTGAGTTATTAACCTTCCTAAGTATTTTTTGAACATTGTCTTTCTAAAAAATTGTTATTTTTTTTCTAAACTCATGAATCCTAGTCAGACACTATTACATCAAATTAATAATCTAGGGATTGCTATTCCTACCCCTGAGAAGTTTCTAGTGCAGTGGGAAATGCTAATAGATAACAAAACTGTGAAACAAAATGAAAAGCTTCTTATCAGACACTTGTAAAATTTGGCAGGGGAATATATATATTTATAAATGTTTTCTTTACAATTTTCAATGAGGCAAACATTTTTAACTGAGTTGGTAATTTTCACTTATCAGCCAAGGCATTCTAATCAAAGATCATTTATTCAAGGAGGTTTTGGATACAAATCTACCTATCCCATTATTTATTTCTAGCATTTATAAATCATCTATATATGAGCAAACAGTTTTGAAATTCAGAGAGCTGTTTACATTCATTGCTTTTAGCAAACCAGTGAGATGTTTATAATCCTGTCACAAACCATTGATACAAATATACAGTTTTTCAAATGAAACAGTAAGTAGCCTTTATACTCCCAGCAAAGACTGCACACAGAAGTAAAAATAATTCTACACATTACATTCAATATTTGATGGCCCAAATATTTTCTTATGTTTCTATTCCTTAAGCATGTTGGTTCTATTTTCTGAATATCTACTGATAAAGTTAGATTTTAATAAAAATTGAGTTGTTTTCCTAAGAGTAAAAGATCTCAAGCATCCTGCATGTGTTCCTTGCATATCTAATTTTGAATATGCTTGAAACATTCTAGTTTCAGTAATACCATATCTAAAACTTTACAAATATATTTTAATTAAATAAAACATTTAATCCAAGATAAACACATCAAGTCATAAATTTTAAATTTACCTTCATTTCGATTCTGAGAAGGCACATGGAAAGTGCTAGAGATAATAAAATTGGAGTGCAGAGTTCTACAAGTAGAGTACTTTGCAATCCAACTGAAGAAAGCCAGTACCAACGATGAAAATTAAAACACAACACAAAAATTAAATAATGACTAAAAATTATTCAAGAATTAGAATAAATGACTGCCTATTTGCCAGGTGAGTTGCACAGCCAAACCATATTAAAATTTTAAACAGGAAGAATTTAGAATGGAGTCAGATGAATTTAAAAGTTAACATCTCCTTCATTTCCAGAAAATAAAGCTAACGGTACTCATCACTACCTATTTAATTTTTCCTTGTTCTATAGAAGATATTTCATCCCCTTACTGTTTGCTACACCGTTCCATACCTGAAAAAGTGCCAGTTTAAATGACAGAGAAACATGCTGTCTTTTGAGACAATGTCTGCCAAGCTGCTCCAATTTTGCTAACCATACAAGAGATGTCCCCCATTTTGACTGAATCAACAGATTTCTGCCAACTCACTCCAATGGTTGAGTTTCTTGCAGTTACTCCTGATGAGTACACAGGTGAGAATCTCTAAGTTCCCGTTGGAGCCACCTACTGACGGTAACCTCAGCACACATTCGATTCTTCTGGCCTCGTGACAAAAATACTCTAGGCTCCGTCGGCTAAGAGCAGCTTTAGGTTTCCAGTTTGCATGCTGCCCCCTACTGGGTGTTTTACCAACTTCATTCCCACCCAACGTGAATCCAAGCTTGAAATTCGTTATAACTAGATGAATTTTATACCAAAAAAAAGATTGTGATAACATTGTGATTTCATAAAAGTAATCATCTTAAAGAATTACTAAAGTGATAATTAAGATAAAATTCTATTTTAAAATAGTATACATTCAATTCAAAAAGAAACTTTTTTTCCTCTGAACATAATTTTTGCTATTGTCTGTAATATGCCAATATTTGGAGTTCAAAGACATTATGTTATACAACCTAAATATAGACGATTAATAGAGTAAAAAGTGCGATTCTATTTACATATCTTTTCAAATATACATGTGTATATACATTACATATATGACATATTTACAGTCATGAGACAACATATATGTATGAAAAATAAAGATATTTATAAAACTAGAAGCCCCACATTTTATTACATTGTTTTTACAAAATAAATTAGTTTACTATCTCTACTTGTCACAGAGGCAATCACTTTAATATCTAGAGGGCATTATAAAATTAGGACCCATTTGTCTGTTATATATACAGTAAAGTTAATGAAATGCATATAACATACAGGCAACAAACTGATACTTTCTAATACACACCAACATAATATTTTTTATAATTTCTTCTGATTCCCCTCAATCTGTTATATTTAATGTGTTTTATGTGTAAACTGTAAATTTGTCATGAAAGAATAATTCCAAGATCACAATCCAGAAATAAATACTAAATGTAGTCTTAGAAATGTGCTGAATACTGACACAGAATACATAAGCCATATTTTGGAGTATAGAATTGCTACTCCAAATTTCTAAGCAGGTAGGTTTAATGGATGTCATTCCATTAGCTATAGATGGAAGCGAAACTGAGTCTTAGTGTAGACAAGTGTTTTACAGATGGATTGCCTTCTGCTTGTAAACAAAAAAAAGTCTTCTAATCTCTGAAATAATACATGTATAATACAGGTAGGAATTTTATTAGCAGATTATTTCCTTTCGTACCACTAAATACATACCTAATGCACTTAACTAGACCAGGTTTTGAATGTAATTATTGAAAATCTTCCTGCAAACCCACAAAGATGTTTTCTAAAAATTAATCAACTAGGATTAGAAAAGAGATAGCTAGATATTCTGGAATGTTCTTCTATGAATTTAGGACTGCTGTACAAAATACAAAAGTAAAGACAGATCATTCATGTCTTGTACATTTGCAGCTGAAGTGTGCTTCTAAATAGTTCAGTCCCTCTCAGTTCAGTTTTCTGGAGCTTAACTCACATGGAGAATGATTACCATGCAGGACAGTTTCATGTGTATGGAAGCATTTGATCCTAATAAGGATAAATCTAGCTATTGGCCAACATAATTGTGATTCAGTTTTTGTTCCACTAACTCATTAATAAACTATAGAAGAAAATCAGACTTTTGCATTAACTTCTTTATGAACATTACAGACTCTATCCTGTCCTCACCTAACAGTATCCTGAAGGACTCTGAATTATAGCTAAATATATTATTAATTGGTAAGATAATAACAATGTACCTTATTTGTGATGCAATTTTCTCTAGGGTAGAGATTTTTTTTTGGTTAGAGATTTTTTGGTAGAGATTTTTATCTTGAGTCTGTCTTTATTTTTGCTGGATTTGAGAAACCTACTACAGGCCCCATCCATTTTTAAGGAGTATTATATGCTTTCTTTCCTAAAGTATAAAAGCTGACTTTAGTTAAAATAAAAAAAGGGAATGTGGAAGGGGATAGAAAAACAGTCACCTCAATATACTTGGAAACATATCCTTTCCGGAACAGTGAGAATAAGTGCAGATCAAAACCATTATAAAAATGTCACAGGAGATGCCCACATTCTCTGTTGTTTGGAAAATATCAAGTACCAAACAATATTTAAACATATCAATGGTAGAGATTTAAAAAGCTTCACTTTGTAAATGTTATAAAGAAATGAAATAATTTGACATGGTCTTTTAATTTTATAAAGCTTTTTGGACGAAGTTTAATTATTTTCTTATCTATTATCTCAATTCCCTTTACAAGTTTCCTGTGCAATGACCCTAAAATTTCCAAACCACTATCTGAAAATTTAAAGTATCAGAATTCAGTATGCCAATACCTTTGACTTTGTTAGAATGACTGACAAAGACAATAATATAATATATTAATAGCATTTGGTTATATCAAATGATTTGTTGTTGATAGGAAGTTCCTGATAGAATTTAAAATATCAATTAAAAAATAAAAGAAATAATATGTCAATTGTTTCAGGTAACACTTTTGCAGAATAATTGACATGGCCCATACCAAGATACACACAGAAAATTCCTCTTCTATTTTCCTAACTCTGTCTTTTCTAAATCTTCTAATGACACAAAAATTGTATCTTAGACACTAATTTCAACTTTCAAAGATAAGTTTCAATTCCAAGTTCTAACTACTTCTTTAATATGGACTTAACTTGTGAACGTTTATATGTTGGTTCAATGAGTGATAAGATGAAACTAATTGTATTGTTTTCTTTTCTAAATACCTAAGTTACTCAATAACACCACAGAGTTGTTGAAGAATTCGGCCATTTCGACATGGAACACAGAAATGTTGGAGTATCTCCATCGAACAGCAAAGCATCCCAGGGTGCTGAGCAATTGCATTTTGCCAGAGGCCTCCGTAACTAGAATAGAGTATCAGAAAACAGGAGATTCCAAGAAGAACCTTCCATATAAAGTAGGCTTAATTCTTTATTTGAAAGAGATCTTTGCTGTAACAAGATATCTATTTACTTATATAAAATTCATATTTCAGTGATTTGGTTTCTTAAATGGAAAGTGGTTGTCTGTTCTGTTAATAAAGAGATTGATATTTCATAATATCATGAACTTGAGAGCATGAACTTTGAAATCAGAAAAACCTGTGTTTGTGTCTGTCACTGAGCATTATTAATTTTGTGATTTGGATCAATGGACTCAAACTCTCTAAATATCAGTTTCTTTTTTAATTAAATAATAATAACTTACATCATAGAACTACTCTAAATTCAATGAGGTTGTCTGCAGAAAGTACAAAGTAAATTCTAAACATAGTATATTAAGTGGTCAATAAATGATAGCTGTGCTAGGAGATCTATGTCAATCATCCTGGAAAGACTCCTTTCACAATAAGTCAATCCTTGGAGTCCACTGATCAACACATAAGCAGCAATGACCTAAAGACTCTGTAGCTGTTGTTAAATAATCAACATGCAGTCTTTACCCATCATGATCTCCAAGCAATGTGAGGATCTCAGTGAGCAACTAAATCAGGTAGTACACTTGCAGTTACCTGGGATGTTTTATTTGTAAGCCCAATGCTTACTTATATACTTTCAATTTTGTAGAATTATGCCTTTAGTACTTAAAATCTCCCAAACAATACCAGTAAACACTGTGAGCAACAAACCTAGAAGTTATATAAATTGCTACTGGGTGGGTCCAATACTTATAATCAGACATTATCATAGTTTTCTTTGATTATATTAACAGGGCTTATTTCTAACTCAGAGTGGTTCCCCAGTTAATCACTCAAGAGGTCATTAGGTAACATCCACATTATTGAGTTCAGAAACTAGAATTGTTGATCTGTTTACCTCAATGGTTTGGGGGTTAAATTTACAGTATCATTTGTGATGCAACCACCCCTCATCTATAGCAGAATCATTTAGGCTTATAGATGCTTATTAATTCTAAACAATGAAGATCAGAACAACAGTTCATGACAGAAATATGAACAGATAGGATGATACATGATCAGCATGTATAAATAAATATAATGGTGGAATGATCCATTGGGTATACACATTTGAATGTAAGACAAGCAGTTGTTCACATATAACCTGATATTCTAGCTACACTCTGCCTGAAAGAAAATATATGAAATTTGAGGGTCATGTCTCCCATCTGAGGTGTCAACATCTGAGTCATAAAAAAAAAAAAGAAAAAGAAAAAGCAAGCACATTAAAGTAGCATTTATTCATGTGTATGTCTGCTTCCTTCATCCTCCTCCTTTGTCCCGCATACATTTCTGGAAAAGACTGGTTGAACCTTGAAAACAAGTTAAAACTACATTAAGAATATTTCCAAACAATGTATTAAAAAAGAAAAATACAGTAGAAATGAAATATTGAAGTTTTAAAGACAAGAAGAAAGAATAATCAGAGAAACAGAATACGTATAATAGAATGCAATTCTCTGGCAAAGTGCTAATAGTAAAACTTTCAGTAATGAAAATATTTTTAATAAATAAGTTCAGCAAAAGGTGTTTCACCAATTTTAAAATAAATTTAAAATTATAACCTATGGGGCTATTAATCAAGACTATATTTGTTTTGATATTCACAGTCAATGAAGAATTTTAAAAAACCTACCTACTCTGTGTAATTTTTAAAAAATGGAGTCATTATTGAAAGAAATAATGATAAAGTCTGTGCGCAGAGACACAGACACAATTAAATGCACTCTCACAAATCACAAATCAGTGTTTTAAACAATTTTCTCAGTCTATTATGCTATTTTCATGTCCTTCTTACCAAAAATCATATTCTATAGTTAGATATTTTTACTTTCTAATGGAAGAGAAAGAGTTAAGGGAGTGGAGAAGGGCTGGTTTCTCAGCAGCATTCCAATCACATGAACAATGACAAGTTGGACTGCTTACTTCCCAGGTGGGGAAAGGTGTGGTAAACCGTCCATTGGACATACTTTTAATTATTTCTTTCCTTCATTTTTTTTTCCTGAAACCTATCCAACTGATCTTAGGAAGAAATTTCACAACCATTTGTTTCTTTTCTGAGTAAGTGTTGTTCTTGAATGTTACAGTGACATACCTTCTCATTAATCATAGTTCTGAAGGGTTTTTTTTGTTTAAAACAGTAGACATGTGTCACATTGTTAGGTCTCTTTTTTTTTTTCACAGTTTTCACTGAGTATTCACAAATCAAACAGCTTAAATCACCAACTGTCCTTTGCTTTAAAAAAGTATATTAATATTCTGTACAAAAATCACCATCTTAAAATGTTCTCAAGTCATTCCTCCCTCGGTCATAATCCAGTAAATGTCACCTATTCATTCTCAAGGCAAAAACATGACAGAATCCTTGAGTTTTCTCTCTCTCATAGCCATTTCTGATAATCCACAAAGCAGTTTAGCATAACCTCCAACATATTACCTGATCCTCATAATTTTCCACCCTCTCCACTGCTGAAAGTCTGAACTTCTGGAACAAGTTGGTCAGTGGGATGCCTTCCACTCTCACTCCCTACATATGATCTGTTTTAAATATAAATACTCTCATATTCTATCCTTCCTAAAATTCTGCATTTGCTTCCTCCACAGTTGGAACCAAACTGTAACTTCACATTTTGCCTGCAAGATCTTGGAAAAACTAAGGGACTGCTATCTTTCTGATCTCATGTTCTATCAAGCAGGCCCCCCATTCAGTTTATTCCAGGTAGTTGGGCCTCTCATATATTCTACATACAAACCTTGTTTCTTTCATATCATCTTTTGCACCAATTGCTTCTATCTGAACTCTTTTTGAGCAGGAGGGCAACTTGGTTGGCTCCTTCTTCCAGTCTCAGTAGTAAGACCTCATACAAGTCTTCTCTGAACACTCCAGTCAAAGTAGGATGGTCAACAGTGGAAAGAGGCAACTTTGTAGGCTATGCTGCCTGAACTGTGATGCAAATTTTATTAGAATTCTAAAAAGAATTCATTTTCAGGTGTGTGGCTTGCATATGAAAGGCACGAAGACACTGTTGTTAGGCATTGTAATGAAGCATAATATTGGGTTACAGGGTTAAATCATAGCACTTTTGACTTAACTTTACAACTTTGAGAAAATGATTTAACATATTCTGAAACATATTCATATATAAAATGTGTAAAATATCAAATCATATGGATTTGTATAAAAATTACATAATGTGTGTATCCATAATGTGTGTAACCAAAAAGTCATAGCTATTTAATGGAGCAATATTTCAGTTATTTGTTTCCTTTATTCTCATGTGTTATACTTCCTACACGTGTTGCTTAAGCATATTATAATTGATTCTCTGAAAGAAAAGGCATTTGGACTATAACACATGGCTCAATAAGTTGAGGACACTGGTGCCCAGTTATTATATTAACAGACATTTGTCAAAGTCACCACACCCAATCTAACTTCCAGGCTGAGTCACATCTAACATGAACAAAAAATAAAAACTACAAAATTATCTTACTGAGTAGATTAACACTTTATATATTTGAAAACCATTTGAAACTGTCATTAAGTAAGAAGGTGCTCATTCATCTATTCATTCAACAAATATATGTGGAACACCAGACACTGGCCCTAGCACCATAGACACCCCACTCCAACAAGACAGGACAAAATTCTCTGACTTATAGCTCATCCACTGTATACCATTCCATATTAGAGTTACATAAGATTTCTTTTATTGCCTTGTACTATTTACTCCATTGATAAACTTGGGGTGGGGACTTGGGTTTGATCCTCATCTCTACCCCATCATTCATTATGTTGTATGTTGTATAGAATGAATGACAACTTTTTTGAGTCTTACAATTATATATAGGTTCCCTCCAGCTCCAAACTCTATAATTTTATGGAACATCATTGCGTAAAAAATCTAGAGTTAGAAAGTTTGCAATTAAAAACACTTCATTCCTTTATATGTATGAATATATATACTATTATGTCAAGCATACTACATTTGATGGCCTTATATTTCAAATATTAATATTTCGAATTGAAAGATGAAATTTGTTTGGAATACATTTGTTTCAGGTTTTTTTTTTCTTTTCTTATATTCACTAAAACTCATGATCTCTTTTAAGTTGTATAAGTGGCAATGAATACGTTTGTCTATTTTGAAGGAATATTTCCAGTACCAAATGTTTTCTGTTTTATTACTCAAAAAATAACCACAGTGCATTCCTTTAAGCTCAGTTGTCTTGGTTTAAATGCCACCCTCATTTAAAGAAAAGATTCCTCCCCCCCCAAACATACACCTGTTCTTTTCATTATGATTATCTGTATTGTTATTCCAGATGATCCATTTCACTACAGTTCTAATGAATTAGCCATCTAAAGATCACTGTCAAGCAGAAGCGGTGGCTCCTTCTCTTATAGCTAAAGAAAACTTCTCCCCATTTTTACCTATAGGCATGGTATCCAGGTTACATCTTGATTCGCGTTAGAGCTAAGAGTGAAAAATTGCAGATGGAATGTCGTTGTTTTCTTTTTTCCTCTCATCTCCTTTTATTCCCTCACACTGTCAGGACCGTTTCCTCCATTCAGAACAGGCTCTGAATGGAGGCAGACCAGCTACTCTGGAGTCTCTATGGTCTCACCAGTTCAATTAGGGTGCTTTAGCGAGGCTAATTAGCATTCCTTAGAGTGGGAGCTCTTTGAGTGACAGGTAACCATGGAGAGTCACACTCCTGTAGGTGATCAGTCAGTCTAGCTTTTCTTTTTAATTAAAAATTAGAAAAGCCTTAAAGAAAAAGCATAGTGTTTACTGATGGATGCTGTTAGCCCGAGGTAACTTATTCTTTACAGCTGTAAAGAATAAGGGTGATATCGAAAGAGAAACTGGTGTGCTTTCAAAAGGAGTAGAGAGAATTACCTAGATAGTTCGATACAGGAAATATGTGTATTGTCCTCTGCAAGAACAGATAAGCAAAAGGCAAACACAAAAAGGCAAAGGATCATCTGTTCTGCTACTAAGAGTCCATTTAGATAATGATGCTCTTCCCTTCAAAATTTGAGAAATAACAATGCATTTATTAATAGCAGGGAGTTTTTTTGTTGCTTGGAAAGAATTAGGACTTTGGAATAATGTATGCAGTACTGACAAACATTCAGTAACATTGACTGTTGATGATAGGAAATAGAACAAAATAAAAATACATAAACTTTCTTAGGATTTCAGACCTAAGAAATATTGGAAAAAATCTCCAAGTACACAAATATTGGATCTGACCTTGAGAATCAATGTCAGCAGGCATAGTTCTTCTTTCCAATAAGTGGATATTCTAAGTAGGGCAGGATGGTAAATTAAATATCATTACCATAGCTTGTAGCCTGGTTTCAGAGAAAAAAAAATTGTGAACAAAATTTTATTTTTAAGAGTTGTATCATGATAAATTTCTTACTCAAAAATAGGTCCACTAAATAACTTGGATAAGCAGAGTCAATTTTAATTTTCCCCAAACTGAAAAGGAAACTGCTCTATTTTCATTTGATTCCATTCATCTTATAAAATATTTAATTTTAACATGCCTCTCCCTTTCCTGTTTTTACCCAAAAGTAGGATTATCATAAAAACACTCTGTGCTGTTATTTCTGGCCAGCATAAAGCCAGGAAGCCTGATCTCATGAATTTGATCCCATTTCAATTATGGGAACAGGGAAGGATGCAAACCAAGCCACACTGAAAACTTCAATTATTATTTTAAAATAACTTCTACTATGCAAAGAATTCACTAAAAAAAAAAAAAAACAGAAAGATAAAAATAATTTGCATTTTTTCTTTGATTCATGTTCCAAATATTAGGATTTTTCTCCTAAGGTATAGTTTGAAAGTACGAAAAAAATTAACTTCAAAAGAAAATATGTGAACAAGCAATACCAAATTACTTATATCTCCATTTGATTATTCTTTCTTAATAGCACAGTTCCTCAACACTCACCATCTTTCCACATAGGAGATATCCCACTCAAGTTTCATAAAACCTGGCCTCAAGAAATTTGTTTGGTACTATCAATTTTAAATTGAAAATACAAAAAAAAGATTATGTTCCCAACCTCAAATCTTGTTTTTATTTTTTTAAATTCTTCTATTGATAGAATTTTGTTACAAGAAAAAGAAGATTAAGAAGATTTCTTATTTAATAGCTTTAAGAAAAGTCTTACTCAAACATTTCATCCTGAAGGATACTATATCTGACCAGTCATAGAGAGAGACAGTTATGGGTTCCTTTTGTCACCGACTTTGTTATTTACTTCTTTTCTTTATAACCTGTACCAGTTTTCTTCCTGATGGTGAAAGAAAATCTAAGGGATACTAAACAAAATATGTTACACATTTTAAAACAGACCCATTGAGAATTAATGCACCTTTTACCACATGGATTTGGAATATCATGATTTTCATAATTTCCAACTATTTTAAACAGATTATTAGATACTTAAAGTTCTTTTCATCCATGTTAAAACATGAATATCTACATGTTGATCAGTTTTAGCTCTTCTGTTTATGTTTTTCCTGCAGTTACTGAGAGAAGAGAAATTTTGTGAGCATGAATCCTTTTTTATAACACATTTATAATGGTGAAAGGGAGGTGAGAATGGTAGAAGGCTCTAAACTACTGGCACAGCCAGTTCTTATCAAACTGTTTTTTATCTTCTTACTTCATAACTGTCACTTCCTTACCATGAGAGAGAGAAAAAAGTCAACTAGTAACAATAGCTATTCACAGTTTTCAGAAAATATTGATAACTCAGATGCTTGCTGATGGGTCATCCTATTTTTGTTAGGTTTTCATCCTGGATATAATCTTTCAGACTTTGCACAGTGATCTCTTAAAATCACAAAAAGTCAGAAGTATGAAGTATTCTAGATGTAGTTTAATCTTCTCATTTTACAATGAAGAAACTGGTATAAAGAATACACTTACACTCAGCAAACTGAGTGTTCCAGAACTGGAACTGGAACTCAAGGATCAGAATTCCCTCCTCAACAAACTTCTCTGCAGCTAATTCCATTCCACTAAACTACCTCTTTAGATTCCACATACATTTGTCATGAATTGACTCATATAATTGACTCACAAAGACTGTAGCAAAAAGCCATCCTTGCAACACCCTGCCATACCAAAAATTTTCACCAGTTCCACAATCTAGCTTACATTAATACGATTAAACTCTGAAGATGCTTAATTCTTTACATAAGCTGACATAGTACTATTGTTCTTTACCTTTGTGAAATGTGGGACATTCTCACATTGTTAAATACATACATATATATATTTGCCATTATTTCACCATTAATCATTGATCTTTGGCAGGAGGAAAACCCGTTCTTGATACTCTCAGATTTTAGATATCGCCACATCATTGAAGAAAACAATATAATTTGTCAAGTTGAAAATTTCAAATGGACAAGATGTTTTTCAATAAAAGTAGACATTATTATTGTAAAACCTGTATAGAAATAAGTAGTTAGAATCATAGATCTCATTCAATGCATGACTTTTGATAGTTACATTTGCAGGTGTAAGGCTATTTTTTTCTCTCTATTCAGTCAAGACAAAATATTAGAAAACCTAATACATAAAAATCAAGATCACACAATGTTCAATATGTACAGAAAATCACATATTGCTATCATTTTCTGTATACTAACACATCTAAATGACTTTCATAATTAATCCTGTGCTTTTATTAATATTGGATAGCTATATTGTGTTATCTTAAGGGTTATATTCTAAATACAATCTAATTTGAATACACCAACATCTATACACATCCTTAGAGCTAAAACCATCACATCAATTAATGTTTTGGGTTCCTTTTTTGGTTGCCACACTCAAATGCCCTTCAAAAAAGAGAATAAACATGATGGGAAAAAAAGAGAAAACTAGAAGGGATCTAAAAATAATTATCATAGAATAAAAATATGAAAAAGTACAAATTTGCAAATTTAGAAAATAATAATTGAGACTAATAATAGATGAATCTGTATTTTTTAAATCCTGAGTCTTAATTTCCACAATTATCTCTCTACTCCCCACCCTTAGTCCTACTTCATAGAAGCTGTCATTTTTAGTGTATTTTGAGTGCTATTCTAGGATTCAAACATTAAATTCAACATGGGATTCAAACACTAAATTCAAGCCTTTATGTCCTCTTCAAACCCAAGGTTCTGTGGAGATTAAAGATTCATATATAGTAATATAAATAAATAGCCATAGATACATGTGAATATATGAATATATGTGAATATTTATTTATATAAACATATAGATACACACTTGCCATAAATAAGTTATTAAAAGTAAATGTTAATTTCTATGATTTTTATTGGGATTATATTAGAAATCTCACCTGACTTGAAAACATTTTTAATACTAAATTACCTGGAACCCTAAAGATGTAAAAGTCATAAAAAATGTTACCCATTTCTACAAAAATAAAGAACGAAGGAAGGAAAAACTGAAGACATGAAGCAAAGAGAAAAGGAGGGGGAGATAAAGAGAAATTAAAGTAGGACTGAAATCTCAAAACAACTTTTTTGCTTTTCAATATTTCCCAAAAAAATTAATATGATGTAATATTTTCATTGCGGAAATATTGGTTTACCACATGTTTATGATTCAGAGGTAGAGGGTCATACCTCTCCACATGTATGTTACCACAGCACCCCACCACCAAGGCACCTGTAGTCTTTCATTTATTGGGTATTCAGGTTGTTTCCATAACTTGACTATGTGAATAATGCTACAGTGAACATGGGAGTGCACATATCCCTCTGAGTTAGCGTTTTTGTAGTAATATTTAAATATCATTGGTCGAGGTCAGAGTAGAAAAGTAAATGAGGAAAATGAGTTAAATGAGAAAAAGGGAATGAAATGAGAAAAAGGGAAAAGAAAGACGAAACAAGAAAGGAAAAGGAGTGGTGGTGTAATCAGAAGTAGGACAAGTAGTATTTCTTAAATATAACATGGCCCTTTGATAATTTGTATCTACATGCTGTTGAAAATGTTTGTTCCAAAAATTCACTCCAGTTAAATATATTAAAAAGTAAAATATTAAGTGCTTTTCTCTCCTCCAAATTTCAATCAACAGAATTTATGTTATTTATAAGATAAAAATAACTAAAAATATGGATCATGTTTTTCTTCCCAAGTATTCAAGGAATATGGTTATGATTACACAGAACTGCTGAAGCCTTAATTACCATACATGGTTAAAAGTGGTTAGACGCTTAACATATGCAATACTTTTTACCAGAAGTTGAATAACGTCAGTGTCTATGAAATCACTTGAGTTCAGCTTCTTAATCTCCCTGCTGCCAATAGCCTACTAAATCTGTCTGTTAAATTCACACGTGTCTGTACATTGGCTGTACTCTAACATACCTGAAAAAAATTTTCCATAGAATGTTACTGCCAAAGCATTTCTTCTTTTACACCAGTAGAAAGATTGAAATATACCTGTATACTTAAAATTATAATATATGATGAACTTCAGCAGTCCAAGAATATGTGGGCAATGTGGAGTAAAATTTGGGATTTATAGACATTTGAATAGGTCAAATTTTATGAATTTGTCCAGAAACAATCACAGTAGAATATCAAGCTTTTCAAAAATGAGGTAACAATTACTGGGGGTGAAAGTGAGATGGATTAGATAGAGACTTTCTCCCACCACATTAGACCAAGCAAATTCTAACCCAAGTAAGATCATTCTTCAAAACAAATACAAAAGATCTGCAATTTAAAGAGTAGTTTAAAAAAGGTCTACTGTTCTGACAAGTACTTAATAGTAATGTGAAAATTGCTTTGCTGATTTATTTTGCACATTATATGTTATCTTGAAAAGCCTAAATGGTTATTTCAAATTGGTAAGCCATCTGAAAAAAATCTGAAAGACAAAGTGTTTGTCTACTACCGTTCTCTCAATAACAAAGCATCCTTTCTCTTTTTCTCTCTCAAATAAAGCAGTGGCTAAAGACAAAGCACTGTGTTACAGAAGAAAAAATTAATAAAATAAATAGAAAAGATGCTACAAGAAGAATTAATAAAATGTGTAAATAGTTGCTTGGTGTTGTAGGATCTTAACATTTAGTAATGGGATTTTAATCATACATACATACCTAAACATATACATAAATTATGTATTGATATGTGCATGTATATAATCAAAATTCAAGAAAGTGAAAAATGCTATGAGAAAAATAAATATAAGTTGAAGCATGGCCTGCAATGCTATCTATCAAGTGTGTCCCTCCTGGCCTTCCTCCTCTACAGCTCTATCATCTATTAAACCTTCAGTGCTGTCTTTTCTATTATCTGCTCCACAAACTTTACATACAGAGGTTCTCAAGACATCTTAATTTGTCTATTATCCACTTTTTGTCTCTAATATTTCTTTTTGTATTACCCTCTTTCTTCCTCTCTCCCATATCTTCTGTTTAGTTAGCTTTCCATGATTCAAGAACATCAAGAATCTCTCTGAACAGATCCCCCTCTCTTTTTCCACCACCTTGACCATGCCTTGTATATAACCTTATTGTACTACTCCATCAAATTCCACTAAAAATATACCAATCCAGCTAATTAGCTCAGATATGTCTTACTATATCAAGTGTCTCAAATAAACAGTAGGAACTGGTAATCTATTTAAAACTCTAGATTTTTTTCTTAACTGTTTATATAAGGTGATATGATTTGCAAACAAACAAAATGAATTCTTTTTGCAAAGAGTTTGAGCACATCTTTAAAAATTATTATGATTATTATGTATCATTAAAATAGCTATATCTGAGATGTTTAACACATAAATTCTCATCCAATATAAAGATTGTAGTAAAAGTCATTATACATTGAAAAAGTGCAATTTATGTTGAATAATTTAAATTGCTCCTCTGCATGAAGGGAGAGCTAGACACATAAAAAAAAACCCCACAAAACTTCTATTTTAGTTTGTTATTTCTAAGTCTCTTGATAACCTTCAAGTTCATGCAGTCAATGGTAAACTGAATGGAACAAATGTTTTAATTGTTTCAGAGAATTTAAATCATGAGATTTAAATCAAATAATTTAAAATTGTTAAGAACTTTTAGAACATGCCTGTCTTCAGTAGTCATTAAAATAAGTTCTGTCTTATTCATCAAACCGAAAAGACATCAGAGTAGACTAATGAACATCAGAGTGTGAGTTTGATAAAAACCAGGCGGCAGCTCAAAAGTCTATTTAAAATTCGCTACCTCTCCTTCCTATTCCCTTTTTTATTAGGTGTTTGTGGAGAATTACTGTCTACACAAAATTCTCAAAGATTTGGAAGTGGGGGTAGGGGAGAGGTCAATGGTTAGATGCTCAAGATTTTTCTGCAAACGTTCTTCTGTTTTAACCTTTACTTAATCTACCAACACCAATCATCCAATAAAACCACAACCAATTGAGGTCTTTTCTCTTTTTTTAATCTTCCTACTTGATTTTAAGCTGAATTTTGTAAACAAACCTGGTGACTATTTGATGAAACACTTGGACTAAGAATTCTGTAGCCACTGCATTCCACAATAACTCAAAGCTCAAGAAAATGACTCAATGAATCAAGCATTCTTAACATATATTCAGGTGCATAGCTATAAAGCTATACCAATATTGTTGCTGCCTACAAATATTCCTAGTTTACAATGCTACTTTTTATCTGTTTTAACAGTTCCTTTTTAGTAATTCCATGCAGATTCTCTATTAAGAAAGTCCTTTATTCCATTCTTAGCCCATTTGACTCAGGAGGATTTGAACCCAGTCCCCTGACATCAAAGAAGAACCTGTAAACCAAGACTGAGTTAACAGAATATTCTATTCTCCTGGTCATAGTGATTGGTTCATGGATAAGTATGTGAGCTACCTCCCATCATCAAGATCTATCTTTAGATTTCTATTAATTATTTGGAATGTTAATGGAACTTTCTAGTCAGACTGCAAACTTTAAGATGATATGAAACTAGAACATTAAAATCTTTCAACCACCACATAAAAGAAACCACTAATGAAATGAAAGAGAAGAAAGAAGATAAATAAAAGAGGAAGAGAAATGGCTAGGAATAGACAGAAGAAAAGAGAAAGTGATGATTATGTAGTTTGAACTCCTTGACCAGGTCATAGTTCAATATAGCCTTAAATTCTTTAATTACAAGACTTGATCAATTTCCTTTACTGCTAACAAGTATAGGAAATGATTTACTATCATTTGAACCGAAAGAGACCTTTGAGTCAAATTTCAGATACATATGATAAAATAATCTTCAGTCTATTGTCAATGTCGACTTCCTCTGACAGATGTTCCTGTGTTCTAGACCTAAGAGCAAAGAAAATTATAAAGGAATTAACATCACTAGTAAATTTATAAGAACATTAGCTAATACATTTTTTTTGCAAGTCATAAAATTTTAGTGGAATTTTTTATTTGATAACTTGCAAAGCTGGTTTGTATTTATGCTTTTGTTAGCTTTGAGATAGAAAATACAGACTCAGTCAATGGAAAACACACCACCTTTGATGTAAATATCTGGCATTTCAAGTGACAACATATCATATTAATATTTTGTTTGTAAGAAGCCAGGTTTGGTTTTTCTTTCTTCCTACATTTGTGTTATGTTAATTTGGTGCATGACTGACTGTGCTGTTATGCATATTAAAATGCAAACATAAGTTAGAACAAAAAAGGGCATCTTTATTGGAAAAGAGGGAGGAACAGAAAATGAAAAAATTGAGGAAGAATTTTAGATAGTCGATTCATTTTAAATCTTGCTTTTCTTCTTCTGAGAACATTAAATTTTATTATTTATTCTTTGCTATTGACAAAGAATTTCATTTGGCAAAAATGTAAAGTGAATTTTAAAGTTTTAGTTTTTAACTTAATTTTTAAGGTCTGTGTTTTTTGACTATGAAGACAGTGAAATTCCAACTACAGACATTATTTTATTCACCCACAATTCTCAGTTTGGGAAATATTTTCAAACAAAAATCTGCTGTAATATACACCATCAGTTTCCTTTTAAATAAAACACAACTACAAAAAGTTGGCTTTGTAAAATATTATTCCTACTATATTTCCATTACAATGTCATTGGAATCAATTTGAGCTGAGAGGGATAAGAAACTGAGAAGAGTGCAACATACAAACTATAAGAATGGTTTTTTACAGAAAATGCTGTCATATTTTTCCTCAGGCAGTTTTGGTTGTCTTTTTATTCAATGGGCAGGTACAGGAGGTTAGAAGGAAAAAATAAAAAGCAGAAAATGAGAAGCTCTCTTCAAACAAAAGTGAATTTGAAATCTACTCAACTAGCAGACTTGGGAGATCCAGTGAGAAATAGGAGTAAGCTTTTCCCTATGCATAAATATAAAAGAGCATTTCTACATTTGCATGGGCATGCTTGGGGGGCTCCCTTCTGAAAATTCTGCAGATCTTCCTTCTCTGAGTGTCCTGTGAGGAAGCTAGCATAGAAGGTGGTGATCTAACACAAGAAGAAGATGGTAGAAATACTAGAGGGCGAGCAATTAGCACTAATGTCAAGGCCCAAGGTTTGGTTGTGGAAGCTGGAAAGCAAAGCGAATGCCAGAAAAAGAATTTTGAAGATAAATTCAGTTAATCTGAAAAATCAGTTGTAGTGGTTGCTTATGTAGAGGTTAAGATTTCTGAGAATGGAGTCAGGCATGGTGGCCATGCCTGTAAGCAACAGCTTATGGAGTCGTGGCAGGGACTGGGGATCGAGTACCAACTGGGGCAACACAGCAAGACCTAGTCCCCAAAAAATAGCTAGGCATGGTGGTGCATGCCTGTAATCCCAGCTACCTGGGAAGCTGAGGCTGGGGATTGCTTGAGTCCGTGGTATCACAGGCAATGTGAGCCTGCCGTTCCATGGGCAAAAAATAGTGAGACCTAGCCTAAAAAAAAAAAAAAAAAAAAAAAAAAAAAAAAAAAAAAAAAAAAAAAAAAAAAAAAAAAAAAAAAAAAAAAAAAAAAAAAAAAAAAAAATTCTGAATGTGTTAACTGCAGCACAACTGAAATATAAGGCAGGAAATTGAGATGCTCAAGTTGTTATGAGAAAGGATGAATGACCCACAGTTGGTCAGTGAGAAAATATGGTAGAGAGGAATGTTGTGACTCAAAAGAGTTAGAGGTCTTTGAAAAGGGAAGAGATAACCATGAAACAGTAATGGGGACCAAAGGCAATGAGTATCTCACTCCCTGACCTTAAAGTAAAGAGACCTGAGAGGAAACTTAGAATCCTGATAGACTATCCTGGGAAGATAATGCTCAGGAAGTTGCAAGTTTTAGTTAGGAATGGGAATATTCAGAGAAGAGACTGATGCTATGTGTTTGCTAATTTTAAGAGAGGAGGTCCTCTCCTATAGTTTTGGGAGGAAGGAGGGCTAGTCAAGGTAATAGTGAGTGTGTGTTTACATGTAAAACATGTGTGGATTGAGGGGAGAACTTTGAGAATTTCTCTAAAAATTAACAAGCTGACTCTGGGGGTGAGTTCTTGTCAACAAGGAGTCTAATTGAATCAGTGTTCAACAGGATACTGTATTTCAGTCACAATCACTGTAAGTTCCTGGCACCTTCAAGTAACAACCTCACTTTTATTCTTTTCGGATTCCCTGGATTCTAACTTGACTACAGTTTTTTGTCTATCCCAACTTAAGTTTATAACATTGATATTCAATCCTACGAAGAGGCTGAATATGCAATAGGAAAGGATGTCTAGTAATTCACTGCTTCTTTCTCCTTGAAGAAACCTCAAGACTCTGTAACACTTAATTGCAGCACAGGCATGAAATTCTACCTCAGCACCTTCATGCAAGAAGATGATGATGTACAGTGAATGCATGGGCTTTAATATATCCAGGCTCACAACTGCAAGTCACTACTTTTAGCCACATATAAATAAGGAACATTTGAATAGGGGAAATTTCTGCTTTAAAGATTCATATTCCAACATTACTGATTTTCAGGTTTTTATTTATAAGAGCAAAAAGCAGTATCTTATGAAAACCATACACACACACACACCATTATCTCATAATTTTATTCTCACTTGTATCCATGATTTGTGGTGCCCCCTCTAGTTTATCTATAAAATAAAAGCAGTATTTGTGAGGTAAAATGAGAATTTATGAGTTACCCTTCCTTTGTATATGTGAAATTAGAGAAGGAAAGTCCTTGAAATAAAGTAAAATTGTTACTGGAGCACAGTTGTGGTATTATGATGGTAATCTTCCAGGAATGATTTGTATGAGCTGAACTCAAGACATTTCAGTCAACCTTTTGAACTTTTTTCTTTCCATTAACCTTTATCTTTCCCTTCAGTTCCTGACCAAGAAAAAAAAAAGTGTGCTTTTTTTTTCTAAATCCTTTCTCCTCCTCAGATAGAGCTTGCAATAATAAACAGTAATTAAAGATTTGAAGCCACTGCACTTTTTCTGGAAAGGGGGCAAAGTTTTTGTTTTCCCAGTGCTTAGACCATTTTATCCCTTAACCACAAATTTAAGTAACTCACTAAAAAAAGACTGTTTTAAATGAAGTTTTAGAAATCATGATATCTAAGCTAGGATTTGTTTTTGCTTATTATCTTGATTTTCACAATCATCATAATTAAACTTTCCATTATCTGATTTATTTCAAAGCATTTCCAATTAATAATTTCATTTGGTTCTGAAAGCAATTTGCCAGATTCATTGGGCACAGTTTATTGTAATTTTCCTTTCACAGATTAGGAAATTGACTTCTTTAGTTGCATTTTTTATAACTAAACTTATTTATTTTCTTACATCATTGCTGTGTACAATGTTTGCTTTCTCCCATCGGGTATCATGCCATAGTTCTTCCACCACCATAGCACCCATGAAACATCACCATGGTCCCTTGTGCTCTTCCCTCCCCTGTTTTGATTCCTTTCACTCCCACTCCTTTACTTTTTGTCTCAGATTTATGGTCAGCTTGCAGTTTTACCATTTTCTAGTACTTAGTTCAGTTTCCCTATATACCACCTGTAAGTGAAATCATTTGATATTTCTCTTTTCTTTCTGACTTAGGAAATTGATTTCTTTGATGGTTAAAAGATACAATTACTTCAGAAAGTTAAACATGGAACTCGACACCTGAATTTAAATCAAAGATTCTTTATACTAAACCACTTTCTTGTGATATTGTCTAACTGATTCTTCCATGTTCTTTTAGTCAGCAAATAAAATATTCAATATGTATTCATGTCATTTGTTATCCTTAAATGCTCAAGACTCAATTCACAGTGTATTTATTTCCTACGGCTATGATAACAAATAGCCACAAACTCAGTGATTTAAAAATCACATCAACTCATTCCTTCATGGCTCTGCAGGCCAAAAGTTCAAAATATATGTTTTAATGGAACCTATGTTTCTCTTTGAAGATAGTGGAGAAAAATTCACCCCCACCCCTTCTATCTTGTGGTGGCTATCTCCTATATCTTGTGTTACTTACTCAATGTAACTTGTATTTCCGTCTTCCCATGCCTTGTCTCTTGTCTCTCAACTAACTGTTGGATTTCAAATTCATCTTAATTTAGGATGACCCTCTCTCATCAAGGAGCCCTTCCAAAAGAGGTCATATGCATATATCTGGAACATGAATATATATATATATATATATATATATTGTTTATATATATATTTTCGAGGTTCACCATTCACTCAAAGACAAATGCTTACTAAATTAAGACAGGACATACTGTGTTCTTGTACAATATTTGTTCATTAAAATTAGAGAAACTGGCTGGGCATGGTGACACATGCTTGTAAGCAGCAGCCTAAGAAGCCACGACCAGGGCCAAGGATCAAGGTTCGAGTCCCCAAAAAACAGCTGTGCTTGGTGATGCATGCCTGTAATCCCAGCTACGTGGGAAGCTGAGACTAGGAATTGTTTGAGTCTGTACCCTGGGCAACGTGAGCCTGAGGTTCCACAGGCCAAGATTAGTGAGACCTAGTCTCAAAAAAATAAATAAATAAAAATAAAAGTAGACAAATTTTGAGTAATACTTTACAGCACCATTTGGAAAGTTTGTTGGAACCTGAATAAATAGAAGACAAAAGCCACTCACAAAAGTTATATAAAGTCTGGTTCTCAAAAAAGTAGTCTATACATGACTTTATAAATGTCACTTATGCCAATTTCTTCTCCTTTCAGCTTCACAGAAAATTGTACTACACCCCAGCAGTTTGGGGTAACAGACTTACTTTGCCTAATTTAATGCAAGCAAGAATGATGCCACTTCTAGCTGAAACATTCACTGCAGGTACATGATAGTGCTATACTTGCCACCAGAATTTTGGAAGCACATAATCATAAAAATGTGTCACCCTAAAAATCAAGTAGAGGAACACTGCTCTATAGATGCTCCCAGACTCACAGAAGATTTATACAATTAGAAATTTGTACAAATAGAATTTGTCTTTAAAATTTATACAATAAGATGTCTTTCTTCATTACTATAGCAGGACTTAGCTTATTTTGGTAAACTCAGGATCAGTACTTCAATCTGAATACAAACACACCTCAATTTTCTAATGACAACTGAACACACTTGCTAAAGACATGATATTTTCAAAGAAAGTATCTAGTGAACAATTTAGCATATTATAACTTCAAGCTGATACTAATATACTGTTTGGTTAATCTTTTCTTCAAAACCAAAGAATTTCTACTACATTAAAATCATTTAGATGGTTTGATTCACAAAGTACAATTATAATTCCTTAAATTAAGTAGTGTTCCCTTTCCAAAACTATAGATAAGAGCAGTGTTTTTGAGTTAGATCATGTATAGAATTTACTATCATTAAAATATACTTTTCATAATGAATCCATCTACCTCAAACTCTATGCATTTTACTTGACCTACTGAGTGAAAAAGATTTGTATAACAAGAAAATTACTCAACAATACAATATGTGAGAAATACATTGACAGGTCTCCCTATCGTTTGTCCCCTAGCTGAAAAAACACCTTACTTCTCTCACCCAGCACTGCTGTCACTTTGAAAGCCATCCAATAAATTGGTCCTATCTATCATAGTTACCCAGAGGCAAAGAGGAGAAAAAGAGAAAAAAGAAGAAAGACATTTTGTGAGTTGAAATAAGAGTAATTTTGTCAAGAATCAATAAACTCTTAAAAACCACATTAATACTTTCTAGGACCAAATAGGAAAGTGCAGTTTTATCTTCTTATTGGTGTAACTATTTGAAGCACACACCTTGCAAATTCATCATTGCTAGAACACTCAGCTGTCAGAAAGGGTAGACACCTGCAGCATCATTTGCTCTCAAAGTGATGTTTATCTATTGCTTATTAAACACGGCTATCATGCTGCTGTTTAGATCTAGTCAAGAAATCAGGCAATTGTCCTTTAGCTTATCTATGGGCATAGTCCATAGTCTATGTGGTGCCATGGTTAGTTACAATTGGGGAATTGGGGCGGGGGGCGGTTTACCTATGACAACTACCAGTAGTTTCTCGCTAATAAAGGTTTCAAGATCCCTCTGCAGTCAGCCTAGAGAGCTCCCAGAGGAAGGCTATTTCCACCTTTAAGCACAGGACTAACTTGAAGGCTCACATACGGGTCGCAAATTGCCAGGCGCACATGTGTATACTGGGTCTATGCGGACCGTACAGAATCACAACTCAGCCTTTGATTATGTACTGTCTTGTCCCTGTCTGGATGACTTTTCAGAAGCTGACAGGGCTTTTATAATTTAATTGGTGTTGACACCTTTTGAAGCCATGCCTTGAGGCACTAGGGTCATTGTGTGCTTTCTCTGTTTCTTTCCTAGGCCTCCATTTGGTTACCTCACAGCCTGTGGTGCCTGACTGGCCCTTGCACTTTTATTCATGTTCCTACTTGTTCTGGGTCCTGCTACAAGAGCCCTTGTTAAATGCCCAGCAGGCTGCAGTGTGTGGAGATTTTGACTATGAGGGATTTGAGGCCTCTGGCAATAATGGAGAATAAACCATAGATATAAAAGTATCCCTGTTGTGGACTGTGTTTTTATCACCGAAGATTTATTCCAGAGGACCTCAGACCTAAGACATTTCCATGCATGCTCACTGGTGTGTAGGTCTTAGAATTAGGTCTCTGTTTCCTATACTGGGGATTCTCTAACTTTGACTTTTCCTCCATCATTATTTCCAATTTGGTATCTCCCTTCTTTTAGAAATACTTTCACCTAACATTTGAAGGGATATGATTAGAATTCTGACTTGCCCTCAGACTTTGTTCCTCAAAGTTTAAGAAAGAAACAGAAGGGGAAAAAAAAAAAAAACTATCTTGCATTGTCTTGCATTGTTTTTCAGGGTAATTCTTCAGATTGTATCTTGTCCCTCAAGTGTCATGTTTAATAGGCAACAAAGTTGTCAGTTCCCAAATGTGATAGGCTGAGTAATGGTCATTTTTATAGAGTTTTGCTCAATTTGCTATGTCTAAAAAAAAAAAATCCAATTACACATATGAACTGTGCATAAACTTGCAGGTTTTCACTAACAATTCTTTTTCATAAAAACTCCATAAAAACTATTCTAATCTATGAAAGTGCTAAGATCTCTGGAAATGTCTTTTTCCCCAAAACTGACCATAACATTGATAGACTCTATAGAGAATATAATAAGTCAGTGTTTGAATTTTTTAAAGTAAATTTTAAAAATGATCTATTTTCATATTAGTTTGCTTTTCTAAATGATAAACTATGTCAGAAACACAAAGTGCATGCTGGATTTTTTTGTATGAATGTTTATAGAAAATAACATGCATTAAATAAATCACTGCCATAAATACTCATATTTTCATGTAGTCTAAATATGACTTTACAGGTCATATTATTAAAAAAATAAGCAAATAAAGTATAAATAATATCAGTAAAGATTTTCTAATGAACTGTATAATTTCCTCCAAATATAAACACACCAGAAAATTCAGAGGACATGCTTTCTGTTTGAAATCGTATCACCAACACAAGATTTAGACAGACATCTTTTGTTTCAAAAAGAAACAAATAATCTCTTTAAAACTAAAAAATGTCTTTAAATGAACCAAAGACATAAAAAATGGATTATAAAACTGAATGAAGATACATTTAGAGGACAAGTTCATCTTTCCACCTGTGAAAAACTCTTACAAATGAAGGAATATATGTTGTTCTTCCAGTACACTGAAGATAGGGAAAGATAAAATCATATCCAGATATATTTAGGAACAGAGGAAAAATTAAAAACAATTATGAACTTCCTGTTTGTGAGGGATACAGGATATTAGAAATTGTGGCATTGAAATTGAAAATATAACTTTAGCTTTAAATCTCTACAAAACATATTATAGATAAGAATCATGTATGTTAGTCTATGTCAAAAGCTACTATAGTATTTTCCCTTTGTGTCATTTATAAGACCTTTCAGAAAAATATTTATTTGCTTTTTGTTTAAGCAACACTGGTCTATAGCATTACGTAAATTTTAGGATTACAGCCTGAAAAATCAACATCTGTATAAACTATGTTATGTTCATCACCAAAAATTTGCTTACACCTACTATCATAAAATTGACCTATTTACCCAATTTACCCAACTTATCTTCCCCCTTTCCTCTAGTAATAAGTTTTGTTCTCATAGTCTGACATTTAATGGTTTTCTTTCTTTCTTTTTCTCACTCATGTATCATTTATCTGTCACACACTGTTGTCTGGCTTATTTCATTTAGCATAATAACCTCTAGAATTCATGACATACCGATAAAACAGTTAAGATTTTCAACAGATTTTTTTTTAGATCTGGTTTTGATGATCTGTGTTTATTGGTATTCTGAGAGGCTTGATACAGTATTTTATTTATTGTACCACTGAATAATTCATATGTCCTAGGATCAAAAATATTAAAATTTTTTCATGACAAACATTCTCTTTTTGGTTATTTGGAGAAAACATTATGGCATCCATCAGGAAAGTTGGCTCCCAGGTGAGACATTGGTCAGTATAAGTATTTGAGGATAAAAATATTTAGACATTCTTTCAGAGGTGTAACTACAAACTATTTTCATAAAGGAAATTGTGTGAAAATGCAAGGAATTTCCAGAGAACAAAAAGAGTTTATAATGTCTAGCATGGTGACTAAGAACAATGAAATACATATGGATTGCTATTGAGAGAAAAACTTTAAGTCTAGGACACTATTATTTTGTTTCAAATCTAGCATAAATAGAAGTATATGCCATATTTCAGTCCATTCACTATATTTCACTAAGTGACTATTTCCAAGTCCTGTTCTTGGAATATTAAGAGGAATAAAATATATATTATATCCTTTAACTTGTTTGCTAGTAAGCCCTTTCATCCTATTTGCTCCTACTAAGTCCCATATGGAATCTATCAAAATAACTACATTATTGACTTTATAGCTTATTGATCTGCATTCTTACTAGACTGTAAAATCTGTAGCAATTAGAGTTTATGTTTTATTCATCTTTGTATCTGAACATTTTCACAGTGCCCAATTTTTAGTGGGCATTCAATAAAAGCATATGAAATGAAAGTAATGAATAAATGAGTGAACAAATAAATTAATGGAGAACTAAGGATGACTTCAGAGTTGCTACTTGGAGTTAACTGGGAGAATGGGAGTATATGCTTATTTTTCGAATCTCAGAGAGGCATTCGCAGTTAGCATTGAAGTGATCATTCCTGTTAAACACCATGATGCATATACTTTGTCTTGTTTATATTTACTTCTAGTCTAAAAGTTAGATGCCAGTATTTTTACTGCCCCTGATCATGATCCTGTTTTCAACAGTTAGTCAAGACCTCATAATGTAGAAGGAGCTAAATCACTCTGTGTTAAATAAAATAATGAATTGACTTTCAGAGGAAATGAGAATATGGGGTCATATATCAGAAGAAGAATTACAGAGAGTTCAATTAGGATTATGTAGAATTTGAAATGAAAGTAATGCTACCAAGTGAAGACACCCAAGTGAAGTTGTTGTAAAATTTGGTTTGGAACCAAAAAGAAGTCAGGATTGGAATCTCTGATACAGATCTGGAGACACCTCCTCTGGTGGGTTTGGGACCTAACTCATTGTGAATGTTAGATTAGCATTGAAAAGTTGCTGAAGGCAGAAATTCTTGAAAAAGTAGGATCAGGAGAACTATTGAAGAAAAATATTTTATTCCTCACCATCATTTTCCCTTTTACTAATGTAAAAAAAAAACCACAAAAGTTTATATTTTAGACAGCATCGCTGTCCCCCAGAACTTCAAATACTACCTTAAGTACTTTAGTTAAAACAGAGGGACTTCGGGGACTTAGGAGGTACAGGTCCTTCAGATGAAGGTCCATCAAGGAGGTTTCCAAAGAAAGTAGGGTAGACAGAGGCATGCAGGTTAAGTTCTGTCTTATCCACTGAAAATAGATAAGGAGATTATGTCATCCTGATGCATGCACTTAGAGGACTTTACTCATAAACACATTTTTCACAAGCAAAAGCTACCCAGCCTTCAGTGCTCTCTTCCCATGAAATGAATCTTTGGCCAAAAAGGCATGTTTGGGCATAACAAATTTTTGCTTCCCTATATTATCTACCAAAATAGTTAACATTATTTAAACATAGTAGCATAATGCCTAAAATATTGTCCTCATCTTATATGTAATAATTCTACCAAAAAGGAAACCTGCTTTGTATCTCTGCCTTAGTCTGATTGACAATTTTTTGTTAGTCTTCATTCTAGAAAAATTCCAAGGGGTTTGATCTGTAATGCTTATAAAAAGAAAAATTCAGGCAATGGATGAAGGAGTGAATAGAACAGGAAGTCAGAGGCAGTAGGGCATGATCATGGTGTGGGGACTCCATTGGGTGGGGGCGGAGTCTTCCTGTAGAAGTTGAAGAGTCACAAAGCCAAGTTTCTTAGTTTGCAAACACTGGAGCTAGCATTTAATATCATTTTTTACTTTTTCAGAATTTGGAGTTGAGAAAGAGACAGGAGATCAGCATTCCTCCGGTCTTTGTGTTTCTAAATTTGTCTGAAGGCCCAAAGGCAAAAGAGATCACGGGCCTGACCTATGGATTTATGATACTCACCTCATCATCTTGTGACTGGGATTACAGAACCAGCTTACTCTCCTCTTGGCTCTCATGACTTTCACACAGTCTCTGAAATTTACTTCCTCCAGGCTCCATTTCCAAAAAGGACACTAAAAAAAAAATAGTTGGAAAAAATATGTCCCAGGAAATTCACAGTGCCTGCAGGAGGTAGGTGAATTGCATACACATGCAAACCTGCAGTCTTTGTTATGTATCTCAACAAAATGCGGTGACCTTTCTAGTGGGATGTCACTACAGTGGTGACCTGTTTATTCCCATTTCATTATTCAGGGCTCAGCTGGAGTACAGTCTGAGATTAATGTTTCTGGACATTAAGAAAAAGAAACTTGTTTCTACAGAAAAGTTCTCTCTAGAGGAGCTAGATGTCTTTTCACATGATTTTTTTGTTGTTGTTTGTCTGTTTTAAATACTATAAGCCGGAGGATGACATATTCAATCCATGAGACTCCTCCAATTCCCAAGGGTAGAGTTGTCTGCTAAGAGTATTCTATGGGGGTTAGAGGGGGAGTAGAAATATTTGTTGTCACCCAAGTCTATAACCCTTAAAAATTAGGGAAATGAGTCCTTTGGTTTGGAAATTATTCAAAGCTTCAAATTGAAAATACAATATGAAGTTATGGGATTCCCAAGGCAGAATGAAATTCTCTTGTTTGAAACATAAAGGAAACTTTTTTCTCTGTTTTCATTTTTTGAGCTTGCTTAATGAACAGAAATAACTTTTATCCCTTGTGACTCATTTCCTGGTATCATTGAGGGAATAGTAAGATAAAAGGGGAAGAACAAGAAAAGACGATGAATAGAGAAGAAAGACCCCCCAAAGTACAACTATCATAAAGAGACTTTGAATATAATAATGATATATAAAATTCAAATCACAATGCAAAGCAAATAAAATTATCTGTTATGCTGCTGTGTGTTGACCATAGTGAGAATTCTCTTAACAATGCTGAAGAGCAGAAACATCATTTCTTACTACAATTTGGGGTATAAATGCAATAGAGCTTTTTTTTCCTGTTTCATTTTAAAATAAAATCTAAGAGAATAATTGAATCTGTATATTAGAATGCCACATTAAAAAATATACAAAGTATTAGGTATAGATAACAAATGATTGCCTTCCATCCAACATTCCTTAGGACAAGCCAATTTTCCTTAAAACTTAAATTTCTTCTAGTTGTGCTATACAGAATATTTGAAAAACTATAAGCAAAATGAAAAATAAAATTTACCTCATTCTAGTTGTGCTACACAGAATACTTAAAAAACTATAAGCAAAATGAAAAATAAAATTTATCTCATTCCAATACATTTATTTCAAAGAATAAAGAATGAATCACACTACTATAGTATTAAATTCTGAGTGCACAGTAACTTGATGTCAGCATCTTAACTTTTCAGAAGACAATAGTTTACTTGAACTTATTTCCCCTTAAAAGTAAATGAGCATTATGATCTTACTTAGACCATAGGTTAATTAAACTTATATAAGCAGAAGATAAGTTCATGTGAGCCTGTTACATTTGAAACATTGCTGATTTTACATTAATGGAATCTGATTAAATAAGTTACTGTTCTGACCCTGCATGTAGTTAACAAGATGAAATAATAGTAAGCTTTTCTAATAGCATCTACTCACACAGAAAAGTGTGAACACTGTTAAGACTTACATCTCACAATTGTTTTCCAGAAACTTTTGTTTGATTACAATTAAATTTATACTTTTGTTAGCAAAATAAGAAAAGGAATGTCCATCTTCTGTTATTATTATTATTATTATTATTATTATTATTATTATTATTATTATTATTTTGAGGTGACATTTTAACTCCTTCATATGTACACATGTTCCACTTGACCTCCATGAAACCACCTATGTCAAAGTCCTTTCTACTTTCCTTCCACATTCTCTCTTCCCTCTCTCATGTTCTCTTTGGTAACCAGTAAATCTTTTTACTAAATTCAAGATACATTTTGCTATATTTTGTCAGTGTATTTTTTTTATACTTATATTCTACAAAAAAGTGAAACCATCTTGTATCTGTCTTTTACCTTCTAATTTATTTGACTTGGTGTAATCATCTTGAGGGCCACATTTTGTTAAAAAAAAAAGTACTATCTCATCTTAATAGCTGTATAATATCCCATTGAGCATATATTCCACAATTTCTTTAGCCATTCATCTGTCAATTGGTACTTAGATTGATTCCATGACTTGCCTATCATTGACAGTGCTGCTACGAATACAGATATACATAAGTTTATTTGTATTAGAGATTTCATATTTTAATACTTAGCAGAATTATTGCTGGATCATATAGAATTTTCATTTCTATTTTCTTGATATATATAATTTATTCCTCTCCATATCATTTTCCAGAAAAACATTATCAATGCATTATTACCAACAATGATGAGTGCTTCTTTGTCTCTACTAGCTGCCAACACTATTTCTTTCCATTGATTTTAATATGAGCCTTTCTCATACAGGTGAGATGATATCTCATTGTGGTTTCAATTTGTATTTTCCTTATAAGTGATGTTGAGCAATTTTTCCTGTATCTATATTTGAATATCTTTTTTAGAAAAAAAAAATCTACTTAAAAATTTTACCCATTTTTTGATTGCCAGGGTTTTGTCATTGTTGTTGTTGTTAGTATTTTAAGTAGTTGGGAAATTAGCCCCTTGTCACTTGTGTGATACAAAGAAATGTCATCAATTGTTCCTTGCTGTGACTGATAATATTTAATTTTCTACCTCTAAGGAGTAGTTGTAATTATGTAGTTAACACCATATACTGAAAAATGCACAGTCATAGTTACTGACAACCTTTAAGGAGAGCTCAGTTTGTGATGGCAGTGAAAACATTTCTGTGCATTTCCTCAATTTTTAGAAAATTTGTGAAGTGGTATTTACTTGTAGGACAAAAGGTCTGGGAACAAAGATATCATAAATTAGTTGGCACAAGACTGGCATGAGAACCATATGAGAAGCATTAGAGAAGCAAACCTGTCATTAAAAGCCCCATGAGACTGTGTCATATACTCAGAGAGGTGTGTAACCATTTGCATAAAATGGTAAACCCCACCAATCCTAGTCTCCTTCCTTGTCTTGTTTTTCTTCATCACTTGTGAATATTCATTTTCAAACTGAGAAGGATCTGAGATGTTACCCTCCTTAAACAGTATATATAGATACACACAGAATAATGAGAAAGAGGTAAGGAGGGCTAAAGGGCAGGGTGAGTGAAAAACTGCATGTGCTTTTCTACAGGTAGAAATACAGGTGAGATTTTTAAAAAGAAGAAAACAGATTTACAAAGTTCACTTGCTCAGATATTTATAGAGCATATGCTATGAACAAATCCCTGAATTGAATGCTAGATTAAATTCCTCAACTTCTCTTATTACATAACTCAAGTTTATGTCCTTTTATGAAATCCAAGAGGATAAGAGTTACATTTTTTTACTGTTAAATGTTAGTATCTGTGAGGGTAGTGGGGGACAACCCTAGAGGAAAAAAAGAATAAAGAGATCTGGGTTAGAGACAAGCTTTTAATTACTCTGATTGTTATTTGTAATCAATTTTCACTAATCTGTTCATCAAAATAACTCTTTATTCCCTGGCAACTTGGGAGGCTGTTTGTCCAAAATCAAGGAGCAGTTGGGGCCAGGATCCTCTGAAGATTCTGGGGGAGAACCTTCTTACCTTTTTCAGTCTCTAGTGACTCCAGGTGTTCTTATGTTGTGACCTAAACAACATTCATGATGTCTCTTCTTCTGTACGTGACTTCCCCTAATTTCTATTTGTTATATATTCTTGTAAGAAGATATAATCACATTTTGGTCTTGTTCAGATAATTCAGGATAAACTCAACCTCTCAAGAGCCTTAATTTGCTCACATCTATTTTTGGGTAATGAAACATTCATGCTTTTACCATAGAAGGTAATATTCACAGGGTCCAAGATGTGGATATATTGTTTTAGAGGTCACATCTCAACCCACTACACTCACAGAAGATGCTGTGTTTCCAAGAAAACATGGTGAGGTCCTAATGTCACCTCATGTATGTTTTCTTTACTGCTGAGTCTCCAGAATTTAGCACCATGTTGAGTATGTACAAAATACTTAATAATTTGTTTAACGAGTGAAAAAAAATCTTGGAGAGGGTCACTTAGCAACATCCAGAAGAGTAGCCTGATACTGAGTCACAAGTCAGCAGAGCCTTGGAGGCCACACCAGACCTCCAGGGGACAGCAACCTGACCACCACCAGGTGCAGCAGATTCACATGAGGAAGTGACATTCTTTGGGTAATGCTTTCCCCAGCTGCTGTATCTGAAGCCTTCTCTTCTTAACCTCCTCTCTGAGCCTGAATGTTAAGAATGATTAATATATTTCCGAAGCTCACTAATAGCTTTGGGTATTATGTCTACTCAGCCAAATATGTGAACGAGATTTGACATACTGTGAATCAATTAGGCCTCTTAAAACCCTGATTTTGTCATAACTTTTAACCTATAATAAATGTCTTATTCTTTATAGTCTATTACATTTATCAGATATTTGTTATTTCCCATTTACATTACCCTAGAAAGGCATGATCTCCAAGGATGATTTCTTTTACAACATTTTTTATGAAAGAGATGAAGATTTGAAATCAAAGGTGAGGCAGCAAGTGAACTGAGATTCCATGGGAGCAACCATTTTTAGTGGGTCTTACTCTATCAGCAATTTCTCCAGTGAATATCATTTCCTCTACCAAACCCCTTCTAGGCATGACTCTGAGGTTTTAGAAGATTGAGATAGTGATAGACAAGTCCTGATGGCGATTCTCAGAGCCCCCTGAAAGTCATTACTTAATGGGCTACTTGAGTAGTACATCAAAGCACTTACAGCAATAATAGTTTTATATTCATTTTGTGAATACTTTCTAAATAAAGCAACTAACTAAGATGCAAGTCACATGAAGGCAAAAACTGCACCTATTTTGCTCACTATTATATACCAGATACATGTTGCAATCCCAGTATAGAATAAACATTCTGGAAATATGTATGAGAAGAAAGGAAGGAAGAAGAGAGGGAGAGAAGGATGTATATTCCCTGTTGTCCTTTCATCAGAAACAATAACAGCTGGTTTCCATTATGTCACACAGATCTTGGGCTTTGGATTCTTCCTCAGGGTCTCAGAATGATTCCATAGAATAAAAGAATATAGGTTAGCGTAGATGGATATCTGCCTAAAATTCTGCTAGACTCATAATCTTTCCTCCAATCCTGTATTGGACTTTCTTTAAATCTAGATATCCTAGCCTACAAGACACTCAATGTTGGAAAGACCATCAGCTCTATAAATTACAAGTCTATAGCTTTTAACACTCATGATTGATATAAATGCCGCTGTGAATAGACCAAGGCATGCGGAAACAAGGTTCGATTTCTTTTGCTACTCAGCAGCCAGGTCTTGCTGTATTGCTCTTGCAGAGGGTTCTTTGACAAATAGTACCCCAGTGATGCTAAGGAGGTGATGGTAGCCAGAGCTAAAGAGGCAGTAGCCTGCCCTCCTAACTGGTTGATGGATCTGAGAAACGTGGACGAGAGGGACCTAGAGTGAAAAGTGCAGCCATCTTTCTCTTTTACGGTTTCTCTTTCTTTTCATTAGTCCTGACATGTTGGAGATTGAGTTTTGTAACTAACTATTAGCCCAAGGCAAGGACTGAGAAAATGAGAATTTGCTGAGAAAGTGACCCCCATACCCAAACACAAAGTGTGAACAGCTGTACTTATGACCTGCCATGAAAGGAACTCGAGCTTGGATTTATGTCCAGATATTGCAGCTGATTTGATAGAGTGAAATGAAACCAGCACCTTCTGCACCTGAAGGCAGACCCAGGGATTTTCAAAAGAAACTGTGTTGTGAATTGAATGTCTGCATCCATTCAATAGCTACCAAAGAATATCTCTTACCATCCATGATGAACTGGGAATATTGGGTCCCAATGAACAAGACAAGGGTTGAGTGACACAGCTTTCTCTCAGGGTAGGGGTTCAGAAAGTAGCCTTATGTATAATTACTATACCTTGTATGTCAGGAAGAAAAGGTGACCCTGCTTCAGAATTTGAGCCCAGCTCTTCAAATTCCTCCTACCCAAACTGTAGTACATGCCATGCATGGGCCTAACTCCAAGATAGGACCTTCACCCAAGAAAGTTCTCAGTAAAAATTCTTGCTAAGGTTTTTTTCTCTTTACCAGTACTTCCAGAGCACTATGTTTTCCCCTGCATACTTTGTCCAGGGGTAGAATTTCTCCACACAAAATATTTCCCCTTTTATTTTCTTCTAGAAAAAAAAAGACCAAAGAAGTTAGTGCTAGGCCAACAACTCTTAAAGAAACAGCTGAAAACAAGAATCTTCAGCAGAGAAGGCCTGAGACCCAGATTGAAAGAGAATGCAGTTTTAGTTACTAAAATAAATTAATTAGTCTAATAAATGAGGGAAGAGAACAGAATGGAAAAGAGAATTATCTCTGTTTATTGTGTCTAGTCAGACTCTGCAGGCAAGAGAGTCTATAAAAATTCTTAAGGGAATTAACACACTCACAATGTGCTATTCCCTTCCTCCACCAAAGGACCAGAAGCCTCCAGAATTATATACTAAACATTAACCTACCAAGAACCTATCAAATCGTGATTTCTCCATTATAGCGTACCATTGTTTATCTAAGTTTTATTTTTTAAAAAGTAAAATATCAATAATATTCACTTATACTTTAAATTGTTCATTTTCTTTCTAAAGTAGATGTTTTTTTATTTTTCAGTATAAAAAAACACAAAAAAGAAAGCCTCAGATAAAAATTTTGAAAATGGTTATGGACAATTGGGTTTTGAGATTTAAGATTTGTTTTAATATCTTAGAAGGTAAAGGTATGGTGAAAAGAAATGAGGTGGCCAAATAATTTGTTCTCAAAGTTCTAAACGTTGATTGTAAAAAAACAAAGAGATCTTTTTATTATTAAAGAAATATTATATGCTTGTATTATATAAACTTCAGGTGTGTGCTATTAAAAATCAACATGTAAAATACGTTATGTTCTCCACAAAAAATCCAACAGATGAAAAATTGACAAGATACATCCAGTAATCAATGTTCAAAAATGTAACTTTCTGAATACCTACAATATACAAATTTCTATTTAGACTTCAAAGAATGCACAAAGAGGAAAAGCATATAGCCCTTGCCTTTAAAAAGTATATAACATAGTGGTTTAAAACTTGAACACAGACGAGAAGGCAGCCTTCATTACAAGTGATGTTATATAAAGCATATCAGCAGTAAATGTTATGACATGTTAAGAGAGCAAGGTATTCCTCCTAAATGGGTTGATTAAGGGAATGTTTTCTGTAGTGGATAGAATTGAAGTAAAGTTTTAAAGATAAAGCAGGTATAAGTTAGGCAGTGCTTCAGTTATCTTTCCCTTTATGAACACTGTTCCATCACTTAGTAGATTAAAATAGTAACAATTATTAAAATAACCCTTGACTCTGTAAGTTTACTGTACTCACTTGTGTTCCATCTAATGTCAAACTGGAGTCACATACTCAGTTGCATTCAGCTGGTCAACAGACTGGGTTGGAAAGTTCCAGAGGTTTCCTTCACATGGTTGATGTGTCAGTGTTTCCTAGTGTGAATTCCCCACAGGGCCTGTGTGGCCTTCCTCACAGAATGGTCATCTCAGACTACGGTACTTATATTCATGACTTTTAGAGTCATAAGGTGAAAGCTGCCAGTCTTTAGGCTGGTCCCATGTCTGGTACAGTCTGCATTTGCTACATCCTATGTCAAACAAAATAAGAAACTCTACAGAGTCGAAGAGACAAAAAAGAGATTCTACTTCTTCACTGTTAGAGCAGAGAGAGAAAAGGAATGGATAGTGACCATTCATGTGTGTATGCATGCATGTATGCATGTGTGTGTGTGTGAACTATCATGAGCAAAAAAAGAGAGAGAGGAGATAGAATATAGATGTTCCCCTATACATTCATCTCTGAAAATGAAAACCTAGCTTTTCTTTTTAAGAGATTTTCTATGTGCCTAGCAGTATACTAAACATAGAAAAAAGAAATATATGCTTGATACTACTTGACACTAGAATTTAAAGAGCCTTCAGTCATGTTGTTTTGTGGCCTTGGGTGGCATATTGGTTCTTATTTCCAAGAAAGTTACAGAATAAAAATAACCAGACAGTAAGCCTCTACTACTCAAAGATGTAATGAAGCCATGTGCGACACATGAAGGTTATAGAAAAGTGTGAAAAACAATGACATTTAGAATGCCACATGGAAGACTAAAAATAGGTCTCAGTTTTAACATTTCTGTTTACCCTTAGGTGAGAACTTTCTTTTAAAGTTGCTTTTCTGGTGTGTTCCATTTACCCTAAGTTAAGTAACACTTAAATCCAATTATATGTGCCTATTTTTGTGAGGAAAGTGGCCCAATGGTGGTAACTCTACATTATCAACTAAATGGGTAGAATTATTCTGCTCTGTATCTCACAAATTCTCTATAAGTAGTTATTAATGTAGATGCATTAGAATTTTAAGAAAAACCAATAAATAATGTTATTGCTTACTTGTGTTCTAAGTGATCTCAATAGTAGCCAAATGTAATTCATAAAAAAAAAATGAAAACATAATCCTTATTACAGACAGAAACTAAATCGGGACATGTAACTTAGCACTACAATAAGCATGGCCTTCTCTTAATAGCTGTTAGTGACCCAAGCCCAAACTTAGCAGAATCCAGAACTTCTGTCTGAACTGGTAGGTGCAATCCCAAATTTACAACCTATCTGTTGTGGGATTCAGACCAGTGCTTTTTCTTCTTTCTTCTCAGTCTTAGTGCTTATGTTCCCATGCTGGGAGTTAACCTATTAATGCCCAATAATAAAGCACATTGTGTTCTGCCCCTAAATTTTATAGTCTGACAAATATTTATGCACAGGACCTGCTCCCTGTGAAACATTCTTCACAGAAGATCACACCAGACAGCACTGAACTGAGAAGCAGAGTCCTGGAAGGAGAGAGAGAGGTAGGCTGAGTAATCCACACATGCCCACTTCCTCAAACCAAAAATACCCCTTTTTCTTTAGGGAAAAGTGAGCGAGAGGTAGGGCAAAGGTCTGGATCATTGAGTGCTATTTGATTCCACTGATAGGATACTTAATTAGTCAAGTTTAGAGACAGAAAGTAGAAGTGTGGTTGTCAAGACTTAATGGAGAGGGAAATGTGTCACTGTTTAATGGGTACAGAATTTCAGTTTTACAAGATGAGAGGAATTGAAATGTGGTGATAATCGTGAGATGTGTATCACTTAGTATCACTGAAAAATGGTTAACAATGCATTTTATGGTATATATTCTACCATAAGAAAAATTTTAATGAAGGTCAATATTAGCTTTATAAAAAGCCAGGGGTATTTAGAAAAACTGTCTTCTTAAGAAAGTTGATGAATGGTCATGCACTGTTCCCCAAAACTGTTCTTTTACGTATGTGTGCAATATATGAAATATTATATATACACACATACATGTTGACAAATTATAATTGAACAGATGCTAATTGAAATATTACTTATCATGTTTCACTCTTTTCCATCACTTTTCTAAATTAGGAAAAATCTCCAGAAGTTTTAGAATTCTGAGAAAAAGCTCCCACACACATAATATGAAAATTAAAAGAGGAAGATGTGGATTATGAAAGTTTTTCAAGGTGGTTAGTACTCTTCATACAAAAATTGAAGGAAAAATTCCATGGACTTCCCCTAAGACTATTGAAATTGCATCATTGAAAGGAAGATACACAGGCTTTCAAGAAAGCCGATCTGATATGAACAAAAGAAAATGATTTTCCCTCAAGTTCCATGATAGCAAAGATGGCCTCTAAAACTAACAAAATCCTAAAGTTTTCAGCCTTTGTGAAGGTGCAATTAATGTTCTGTTGAAAGAGTTTTGGGAATCAAGTGTCCAGATCTTAGAAATATGATTATTCAGCACTCTGGATCTACAAAGTGGGGTTAGCAGAATTGGTAACTTCTGTCAGTCGAACTCCCAAATTTACACCAAATCTGTTGTGGGATTTGGCTGGTGAGCTTTCTTCTTTTCTTCTTAGACTTGGTGCTTATCCTGCTCTCAGAGTTAACCTATTAATGTCCAAGAATATACCATGCTGTGGTCTGTTCCTGCATTTTATAGTCTGACAGATATTCATCTCCGGCACACAGCTTGCAGGTGGGAGCCTCAGCCGAGGAGCCTTGGTGTCAGGAAATCAGCAGCTGCTCGTATATCACATTGGTCATTAGTGGAGGATCATTCTGGACCTTTGCCCACAGCACCTTGCTATGGCAGGAGAAGGGCTATAAAACCCTAGGCCCTGTCAGCCGTTGTCACTTAGGTGAGAATTTATCAGGTCTCTGAGTGCCCTCTGACTGGATTATTATGAATAATGAATGAAGCTTTATGCTACGCTGAAGCATTAATAAGATGGGGATGACTGGGAGAAATTCTGGGCACTGCAATCACGATCGCACTCTGGTTAGCAAATCCGCAGCTGGTGGGCATGCTGGATTTGGCCTCTGCTGAATCTGTAACTGAAGAGCGGTCCTTTTATAATTAGAGTCAAGCTTCACAGTCCTGAGTTGTAGCCTGTGGGTGGTAATAAAGAATCAGAAATGAAATCATGTGTCTTTACTAGTAAAACTAGACAAAATAAATTTTAGATTCCTTTATTTTAAAAATTAGAATGTTTAAAGTCAATCATCTCCTTGACCATCACCTTAAAGTGAAGGTCTAGTGTAGAAATGTCAGCCTGGAAAGAAATTCCTATTATAGAAATGCAAGTGTCTTTCAGGACTAAGCTATTTGGAGTTTAAAGAGCTGAGTTCTCCCATTTTTATGAGGGTGTTCCTCTGTGAATCTCAGAAATCTGTGAGCTGAAATGAAGGAAAGTTTAAGAATGTTGAGGGCAGGGATTCTTTTTGGTTTTTTTGTTGTCTCTTTTGCTGTACAGAAGCTTTTTAGTTTGATGTGGGAAATTGGGGTGGGAAATTTTTCCCCTACATACAAGTGATAAGGGTCTGATAACAAAAATAGACAGAGAACTCATACAACTTAACAAAAACAAAGCAGAAAACCCAGTTTAAAAATGGGGAGAAGATCTACAAAGATACTTCTCCAAAGAGGAAGTTCAAATGGCCAACAGGCACATGAAAAACTGTTCAACATCATTAGCAGTAAGGGAAATGCATATCAAAACCACAATGAGATACCACCTTATACCAGTTAGAATGGCCCACATCCAAAAAACAGACAACAAGTGCCGACAGGGATGTGGAGAGAAAGGAACACTCTTACACCGCTGGTGGGCATGTAAACTGGTTCAGCCACAACGAAAGCAGTGTGGAGGACTCTCAAACTAATGAAAATGAAACTACCATTTGACCCAGCAATCGCTCTTCTGGGACTCTACCCAAGGAGATCTCAGTGTGGGTACAAAGGGACACCTGTGCTCGGATGTTTATTGCAGCACTATTTATAATTGCAAGCACCTGGAAACAACCCAAATGCCCCAAGATGGAGGACTGGATGAAAAAGAAGTGGTATATATATATATATACACACACAATGGAATATTATGCATCAATTAAAAATGACAAATTTGATGAATTTTTTGGTAACATGGATGTACCTAGGAGAAATCATATTGGCAGAAACAAGTCAGAAGGAAAAAGACAGAAACCAAATGGTTTCACTAATATATGTGCAAAAACAAAAGTACTGGGGCGGGAGGGGGGGTGGAACCAGGTGGAGCAGCCAGGGAGGGGTGGTGGTGGGTGACCCCTGGGAATTACAATGATGTGAAATATATATATAAATTATTTAAGTTTAAAAAAAGAATGTTGAGGACAAAAAAAGCACCACTAATCTGACTGAGAAAACAATGTGTCTCAGAGGCAGCCAAACAGAAATCACTTCCTAGAATTGTGTGAGATTCAGACCCAGCTTCCAGCAGAACAACCTCAGCCTTGATGCCTTCTCCAGGCATTACAACATTGCATAAGTCATCTCGGCAGTCCTTCCAGAACATTCCATCTGCTTGCTCCCAGGTTCCTAAGTTTTATTGGAAAAATAATACCATCTGATATCTTTCTCAGAAAACATTACTTAGTCATATGAAATGAAACAAATCCATGGTTCTTTGGTTTTATATTTGAACCCCTTTAAAGATTTCATGGGGCACAAGGTAGACAATATAATTGTTGGTTAGTCATCTTCAACAAACTCATTTTCCAGCTCCCATTAAATGCAATTCCATTCTTTGCATGTTTTCTTAGTCCCTTAGTTTTGGGGACTTCAGGAAATTTTTTTTAAAAAAAGAGAGAGATTGCCTTTTAGGGATCCTTTCCTTAATACTCCAGGGGCAGCCTGAACATTAAAACTACAACTCTCTAAGTAATGCTGTGGTGCAGTTCCTCTCCAGGTGGTAAAATAAGAGTTTTGAAGCTATGGGTCTACCTCAGGCTCTGCAGGTGCCGGGGGACCTGGAACATTCCCTTAACTACTGTCATTCCCAGTTGACTCATGTATAAAATGAATGAGGAGAAGATGATTTCTTAAGTCCCACCCAGGTTAAAATTGTTCTAAGATCTGAAATTAACTTATAGTGTCTTAGAAAATATGCAGTTTCCCACTGCTGTTATAACCATGGAAAGGAAGAAATTAAAAGTGGGTCCTGGGGTCATTTTTTCCTGTTCTTTGTACCAAAGCAGAAATCTAGAAGTTATGCCAAGTCACTTAAAAGCAACTTTACAACTTGCGCCTGCCTTGCAATTGTTTTATACATTCTCTTCCCATCTATTCCAACACATTTTTCACACCATAGGATTTGAGAATTAAAAAGGAATTTTGAGTTGGTCAAGCTTAATTTCTTCAAATCCTTTTCCCTGAGAACCAGTTTAACACTTTAAGCACACCCTGTGGTCTCTCTTCATTCATTATGGTGCTTGTGCTACTTATTTGGTATTTAAAATAGTAGCTTGGAGAATGCAAAATTCATGCATATGACATCTTCCTAAGATCCCTCAAGACAGACATGGTGTCTTATATTTCTTTGAATTCCTCATAGATTCAACTGGTATCCTGCTCATAACATTTATTGAATAATAATTTATTAAGCATCTTTGGGATGTCAAACAACGTGTTGGTTCTTGTGGCTACAGAGATGATTAGTGCATGTTCCTTGTCCTTAAAGACTTTGTTATCTGGTAGATATTTAATATTGGAGCAGTGTATCTGTTATGGCTTAGATGACAACCTTAGGGGAAAGATGAAGTGATATAAACTGGAAGCAAGAGCCATAAGAAGCTAACAAGTTAAACTATCATATCCAAAGGGCATTGAATATTTAAGTGTGCTGATGTCAGTTTTAAAGTTGGTTCCCAGAGTCACAGCAGCCTTCTCCCTGCCCATTTCAACATCATCTTTAGTAATTTGAATAAACACCTAAAAGGAAGGTTTGTCAAATGTGTGACTGAGAGTAGTAGTCAGTTCCTTGAATTATTAAGTTAGGATCCAAAAGGAAGTTATTAGGATGAGATGATCATCTGCATGAAAGAAAGTGAAACTTCCCAGTCTGGATCACCCAAATGAATTCTTTGAGGACACAATAATGGAATGTGCTTCATGTGTCTTCGGTGATAACTCATTTGGGAAGAACCAATGCGTCTTTGATATCTGAGCACAGTACCCAGAAAAGGTCATGTGTTGCAATAGGCAATGCCTATAGAACCTGAACTGAGGTGTGGCTGTCTCACTTTAGGAGGAGGTATGTAGTCAAACATGAGTACCTAAGATGAAAGGTAAATTGACTCAAAAGTATGGCAAAAAAAGAAAGAAAGAAAAAGTAAGGATGGACAGTTCCCTTGGCTATTGGGCCAACCATGTTCCTGGAGGCTTAGCCCTCCCATGCAGTCCTCCAAGACTCCAGACACACAGGTCTCCAGGGGTGGCAGGCATGGTAGAGGGCAGTGGGCAGGTCAGAAGGGCTAAGCCCCTCTGGTCTTCTCCAAATCCAGTCAACCCTAACCAGAAACTAAGTCACTAATTCAGTGGTAGATCCACATGAAGATGGAGATGAGGATAAAGAACTAAAGCCCAGAACAAATGGACATTTCAGATCCCCGGGATTCAGGGTTGTAAGACTAAATATAGAGACAAACAGTCTCAGAAATACAACCACTGAGGTTTCCACGGAGGGGAACAGAATTTCCACTTCAGAGATGCCTTCAGTACGAGTTAAGCACCCTTCCATTTTATGTGGAGAGGATAGTCACAGAGATGGGCAGTGGCCCCACAATGAATTGAACCAACCATCCACCAGTGCCTATTCTGATCAAGAAACTTTTTACAAGAACATTGGCTGGGAGAAACACTTCCATTGACAGAAACTGAACTATAAAGCAAAGAAGAAGCAAAATGTGACAGAAGCAGAGGTCAGAGCAGAGGACCAGTAAGAAGGAGAAGGCACTGAAAGGATCCCAACATGCATGAACTGACTACCTGCAACAAAGATACACCTGGAAAACTAAGCACAGGCCTCTGTGTCCCAGGAAAACACATCTTCACCTGGCAACAGAGCACTGCCCCAGGAAATAAAAGGAAGAATCCAATGAACAGAAAATTGACCAATAACTGGCAGTGAAAGAAGAGATAGAGTGACCGGGCGGGGGAGGGGACAAGAGGAAGGGGATGGCAGAGGAACACCCAAAAAAGCAAGAAAAAAAAAAGAAATGTTAACAAAGCTTATACAATAACATAAAAAATAAGAGTAAAGGTGGGGGAAACAAATGGTTTAGCCGGAAGAGGATGAGAAATGGAGAACATTTTGATTTTTTGGAGGACTGCAGAAGAGAGATTAAAGTCTCTCCATAAACCTGAAGAGATGTTGGAGAATTTATGACCATGAATTTCAGCTCAATGTAAGAATGGCTTTTCAATTAAATAAACAGACTTGGGAAGTATGAGTGTGGAAGAAGGAATTGAAGGCAACTCCAATTTGCCAATGCTTCTGTTCTTCTCCCAACATATGACACATTGAGATGACACTACCTCTGTCTTGGGAATATTGGGGAGATAATGGGGTTTCCCCATGTTAGACTTTTTTGAATGATGAGTATGGTTATTACTGTGCTTATGGTTTTATGGCCATATACATGTGTCAAAGCCTATCAAATTGTATAGTTTATCATAGATTAATTATACTGCAGTGCTATTTCTGGGAAAACAAAATAAAATATATTCAGAATAAGTGGAAATTTTGTTTATCAGTATGTCTATGAGTATAAACTATGTATTATGTAGAATCCAAGATATCACACATACAAAAATTTCACCTCTATATACCCTTGGAGGAGATGACAATAGAAGGGGTATTGACTAAATATATTCTAAAGATGGATCCTAAATTAAAGCTGAACCGGTACCCAAAGGAAAATTTTCTGTAACTCTCCACAGAGTTAGAAAACTAGACTGAGAACAGTAGCCCTATGCAACCAAGGGGAGAACAGCCCCCCTGCCCCCTAAAAAGAGACTTTGTGACCATCCCCCTAAGGAATCCTTCCAACACACTGAATGGTCAGAGACCCTATCCCCATCCATACACTTCGGCCCGGAGGGATACCAAGGAGGAGGAGAGACAATAAAACAAGCCCAGAGACCTTATGGCAATATTTCCTTTGCTGAAAAACCTCGAGATTAAAAATGAACTACTCAGGAAAAATTTAGGAAGCAACTATTCAACTGAGCATCTGTTGAAAGGGCAGTGCAGGGAGTTCCCAACATCAGGAGGACTCCCTGGGGGCTGTGAAGGGAGAGGATACCCAGCATCTGACTGGGGCTATCTGGAGCCATCTTCAAGCCTCTTTCCAGCTCTAGGATCCTGGGTTTGAAATGCACTCTGCCCTTCTGAGTGAGGAGTTTATGTCCTTTGTGCTTAGATCAATACAAGGGTTTCTCTGTTTCTAGATGAGAATTTTAAAATGTTCAGCTAAGCAAAAAAGGTCTTCATATTCATGCTGTCCAACCTCAATGTCTGGCTAAATCACACCTAACTCAACAGAATTTTCTGATAATTGTGAGGAACTTGTGTAAAAGAGAAGCTCCATGGGTGTGCTTGTGAGAATATGCACTTGTGAGGAAGCCCCTGCATGTTTTCTGCAAAAGAGGGGAATTCTCCTGCTGAGCCAACACAAGTTTGTTATACAAAACATTGGCACTGGAAGAGTTTCATACCACCACTAAGCCATAATCTGCTTGGCAGGCATGAGGAATGCCACAAAATCCCAAGGTTAATTGGGAACAAGGCAGTAAACATGAAGCTCTCCCAGGGTGTGCTTCATACTTAGAAGCCAAAGTCTATTCCAACTTTAAGGGGCAGCAGAACTGTTATTTGTGCTCTCAAAGATAAAGAAAAACAAAGGCAACTCTGTGTGTGTGTGTGTGTGTTTTAATTGTAGGGTGTCCATTATTTGTAATATGTTGAAGAGAACACAAGGAGTTGGATGACATTTATTTTTCTGAGATTCACAAACAAATACAGGGGAAGAAGCTTATCATGGGCCACACATAGGCTCTTTGGACCACCTTGAAATCGTGGTCACATTCTGACATCTATAGTGTCTCCTGAGACTTATTGTTTTGTCTTTTCTGTTTGTGTATATCCTTTAATTTTTTTTAAAAAGTGAAGAGACATTGCAATCCAACATTTTTCTTATTCATTATAGATTTCAGGTGTATTACACTTTTTTTTTTTTTTGAGACTAGGTCTCACTATTTTTTCCCATGGAACCGCAGGCTCTCGTTGCCCAGGATACCACAGACTCAAGGAATCCCCAGCCTCAGCTTCCCAGGTAGCTGGAATGACAAGCATGCGCCACTACGCCCAGCTATTTTTTGGAACTAGGTCTTGCTACTGGCCCCAGGCAGGACTCGAACCGTGATCCCTAGCCCCGGCCGCTTCTTAGGCTGAAGCTTACAGGCATGAGCCACCGTGCCTGGCCTACACTGTTAAAGCAAAAATATATATAACTCTTATGGTTACAGAATTGGTACCTTCACTATACACTGAAAGACAGTTCATAAACAGGAGATAATCTCAAAAATGAGGGTTGTACATGTAGTATCTCTTCAATTCACTGCCTATATTTTACTTTAATAAGACAATATTAAAAGGGAAAATAAGATCAGGTGAAGAGTGTATAGATGGAGTTCAAAGACCATTAAAAGCAAGAAGCATTAGTGGGGCTAAGCAAACATGAAAGAAGATGATGAATAAATCAAACCAGTGAGTACTTCTTAAATAAAATGAAAATAAACTCAGGACTTACAGAGTGGTTTGAAGAAGAGAAAATGAATAATGAAAAAGAGAAAATTAAAAGCTCTAGATTAGGAAAAGATAATAGATAGTTAATATGTGAAAAGAAAGTAGTTGAAAAACCGTGAATGAGGAAGAACATGCTTATTTTTGAAAGTAAAAAAAGAAATATAATGTTGCTTGTAAGCAGTGGTGCTTTCTTTGCCCCCAAGAACTCAAACAAAGGAAGAAGTAATGCCCATGATTATTATTTATTCATGCCCCTTGATTCAGTGGGGTTCTCCTGGCAAAATTCCAGCAGCTTTGCCATTTTCAAGAAAAGGGATGTTGGAGTGTAGCTACTCTGAGGATTTGGCCTGTAGTCTCCTTTAATGTTTCTATTGCATCAAAAGGTCACTCTCAATTCAGATGTTCATAAAATTGACATTAGCTTGAGGTCCCTCTGAGATCTGAAGCCATGGCAGACAGGGGGATGCCTGCTATTGAGATCATACCTTAGATCTGAAAGAATCTCCTCAAGGTTCTGCCATCTCCCAAGATTTAATAGTCACACCAAGTCTACTACATCTTTCTGATTCTATATGTCCCACCACAAACCAAAATGTCATTGAGTGGTAATGATGGATTGAAACAAAGACGCTGTCACTTAACACCATAACAAAGGGTGGAGGCAGAAGCATCAGGGGCTGTAGTGGGAATTTAGGCACATTAACCATGACTTCACAATGACTTGTGTTGTCTCTGCCTCACAATCCAGGGTCCAGTGACAACTGCCATTATTGAGCCTGTCCCAGCTCTCAGGTCCTATGCATAACTATTTCTGATAGAAACCCCAGCCCTGAAATTGATATTAATAATCCCACCTATGTCTGATAAAAATTAGCCTCAGAAGTTTTCATTTGACCAAGGAAGGACAATTAGTTGTCATAGGTGGACTCTAAACTCAGGTCTCATCAGCACACAGTACACTAGCCAGATCATTGAGTCATTTATTCATATTTTATTCACATAGCCTAAATTAGAGTAGATGATTTTAACCAAATCAGAGTATTGTATTCTTACTGAAGATAGTGTCAAGCACAGGGTTCGAAAGAAGGAAGAGCAAGGCAGTTTCTCCACTTAAGAAAGAAGGGGCCAGGCACAAAACAAAGGTCAAGGTCACAGCCCACTGGGGTTTTTGGAAAACTTCATGAATCTCCGGAAACTAATTCACTTTGGCTTACTTAAACCCACGTTTGTTCAGCTAAGTCTTTTTCAAGGAATTTTAAGGTTGAGTGAGTCTACCTAAAACTGACTTCCTTCCAAATAACCAAGATGGATCTGCAAACCCTTTTCCCAGAGTAACAGGTAAACATTAAATCTCATCAGTCTACCTTTCAGGGATAAGCGCCAGAGACATGCAGCCCTTTTTCTCACAAATGGAGGCCCAGTACAGTCATTAAATAGGATCTGTCTGTCCAGACAACCACAATTTCAACACTGCAAGGGAGAGTCTTGCTGGTATTTCCCTTTCATTCTGTTCTCTGGTTTCTCCTGAGGATATGTTCCTGATTCACACAGATGGAGTAAAAAGCTTTCTCATTAGGTAATATGAGGGGTGCTTTCAAGGACCCTTACTCCAAAAACACCTGACTACTCTCTCACTGGCTTATCGCAATACCTAAAATGTCATCATTTTAAGAGAACAAGGGTAAGTTTTTTTGACCTCTATTCTAATTTAATGGACACTCCCTGGGGGAAAAAATAAATAAAATATTGAACTCTGGATTAAAATATAAAATTCTCCTTTTGTTAATCGCTTTTATCTTAAACTCATACGCATTTCCAGAGATAACCATTATTATCAGGTTGAAGGATATCTTCCCAAGATATTCTCTCTGAATTTAGATCAGTAATTAGATGTTTATGAAAAAAGTATTCATCCTCCGTTGATGGACATTTCGTTTGTTTGTGATTTTTACAATTACCAAGAGAAGTTGCAATTAATATCCCAGCAAATATATACCCTTGGGACATATGGAAGCATTTCTGAAAAATACTTTCTTAAAAACAGAGTTGCTGAGTCAAAGGGCATGTACACTTCAAATGTTCATAGATACTTGTGGGAATTCTGTAGAGAACTGACATGTAGTGAGCACACTGGAAACTGACTACACTATGAAGCCTGCCTTGCTTGTGCTGTAGCCCAGCAACAAAAAAAAATAAATATGAGTACATATTCATGGGATTAAGACATGCATTCAAATACCTATCACATGTATCCTACAAGAAAACAATGGTTGATAACTGTGGCTTAAAGCCATTATCAACCACCTGAGATTCATCCCCTGACATCGAGGTTCACAGGAAGTGTCAGTGAGAGAGAATGTGAGGTCACATGAATAATATAGCGATAAGTGATTTTGAATCCTATAAACTGAGAGGACAAAGACCAGATGTGGGGAAACTGTGAAGAAAAAAAAAGATAATTAATCCCATTTCTAAGAATCCAAGAGCAATCAAAAAAAGACAAACATGTCATTTGTGGCAATATGGATGAAGCTAGAAGGAATCGTGCTAGCAGAAATAAATCAGAAAGAAAAAGAGAAATACTGGATGGTCTCACTTATATGAGAGATAAAGGGAAAACAAACAGACAGAAAAAATTTAAAACTAACTCTCAGCAAAACTGAAGCATGGAGCATGAGATGGGGAGGGGAGAACAGGAGTGGGAGGGCCACAAAAGACTAAGATGAAGGTTCACCAATGATAAGGTGGTAGGAGAACCCTTGGGATAGAGAACAATGTAAAATAAAACAAATTCAATCAACCAATCAAAATGAATCTGAGAGCAGAATGTCCAATGCCACATTCTAACAGTGGAGTAAGACATACAGGAAGAGGTGAGACATACACTGGAGGGCTTGAAAATCTGTTGCCACAGAAGAAAGGAAAGCTCGAGAATAGTTCTCTGCCCTTGTGAAATCTTAGTAAAGGGCTTCACCTGCTGTTAGCTTCCTTCCTTTCTCCAAAATTTCTGAGAGAAATGCAATAATTAATACTAGAAGTCACCATCATTTTCTGCCCAGTCAATAACTGGTATAAACAGTCAACCACTATAGATATTCTTTTGCCACCCTCCCCATTCCTACAGTTTTAGTACAGCAAGTACCTTCTCTTTTCCATTTCTGAACTTCAGTGTATACTGTTTTCTCTTTCTAAAAACAATTTTGCCACACCATTGTCTCCATTATCTGGGTCAATTCAAAACCTAAAATGACACTCTTGTTGCATGCACTCCTGATCCCACCCTAATATTTTCTCCTATGTTCCCTACCATTGAACATTTTCAGAGTACTTTGCCTTTTCCATCCCAATAGTGATTAAATAATGAATGAGCTGTAAAATTAGTTGATTCTTTAACTCTAAATGAAAGAACCATTAGAGAGAAAATATGTTTGCCTTGAGCATCAAGATATTTAGAGCATGAGATAACACTGAGCACACATTAGGTGCACTGTAAATATTGCAGAAGAAATAATCATGTGAATAGATGAATTGGCAGAGAACTCAAAAGAAACAGTAAAAAAGATCCCATTTGGATCAAAATAGTTGAATAATCTATAACCTGAAAAAAATCAATTTTTGAAGAGTAAAAAGTTGCTATAATCTCAAACTTCTTTGGTGAAAAATCATGCATAAGAACATTCAGAACCACCATAAATGGTGAAAAGAAAATCCTGCTTGTATAGCCACATAAAATGTTCTAAACACAGTTCAGATATATGTAGATCAAAAGATATAAATACATTTCCACATGAGCATTTAAGAAGACATATTAGAACTATGGTGATAAAACAGTTTTTACTTCAATAGAATTCATAAAGAAATTGAAAATCTAATTTCATGACAATGAAGCATCAAAAATATTTTCGGTTCTTTTATAACAAGATAGCAGAACCATTTCAAACAGATTAAATGATGACCTTTCATTTACATATAAAAGAACTTGCTTTAATAATAGTGGGCTGACACATGCTTGATTTGACAATTACTTTTCAAGTTAAGATTTATCTTTAGTTTCAGCTCTGAAATCTCAACTTGATAAAAGACTTTTTATCTGAGGTGCTCTAACAGGTAAACATTGCCTCTCATATAAATATGTAATGAGATCCTCCACCCTTTTCAAACATCTCTACTACTTTATTTACCAGAGAAGTTGGAATGATTTCAAAATCCCCTGTAATTATTTATCTGGTCATTTCTTTAAATGAGTACTCAAACAAAAAATTTCTGTTTTATCACGCCAATATATAATCAAATTGCAGACATTCTAATATAATTCTGGCTAAAATTCATAGTTAATACACTGAAAACACACAGAGATGCCATTTAGGTTTTAGATTAATGAGAATTTGGTACATATTACATCAACAATTTTACTAGCAAAAGACTAATATGCTAATATTACATAAATCATAAGAATTATATAGTTGGGGATGAGGTCCAACTAACTCTCTTCTCAGAAACATAAATAATCATCTCAAACTAAAATACTTGAATTTATTGCAGAGTTGGGTCTAATTTATGGAATTATAGTCCAATCTTCTAAACATCAAAAATTAGATTAGCCATAATATTTTTGTAAAAGTAGATTTCAAGTTGTCTCTAGTCAGACATTTCTTTGTGGATATTCATTTCTCTTACTGTAGGTGGTCCTTTTAAAAATATTTACTTTTTAATTTAGTATAACAAATGAATGCAATTTTGGATTTTTAAAAAATGAATCAAAAAGCAACTTAACATCCCTAAATTTATCTTTGAAAAAAATCATCAAAATTTTATTTTTATGAACCATAAACACAATGACTGCATCACACAAGATTCAAACCCTACAAAATGTGTTCTATTAAAAAAATCTATGTTTTCATAAAGAGTGAAAACAAAGCACCAGGCCAACAACAGATACCAATCATCCCAAATAACAGATAGTCCATAAGCTGTTATCTCTGGTTTAAATATGTTCCATGTTCTTTTCACCCTAAACTCATTTGACTTGAGTTGTTGATCAAAGCAAGTTATGCATGAGAGACTGTTCTGTTCAGAATAGAAGGTTTGTTATACCCTAAAACATCTCTGTGATTTATAATATATGAACCCTGTGTGAGAGGTAAATAAATTAAGACAATTTGAAAATGGAGGGTAAACATGCTGTGTATACATGTTGTTGGTCACATGAATACTATGTCTGGATCCAAATTTAATTTCTAAAAATGTTTGGATGACATGGACAAAAACTGAGTGTACAGTCACGTACACAAACGCACACATGCACAAATGCATATCAAGTATAATCATGCTGGAGAAATTTTCGTTTAGCTTATGTAATTCTAAAAATGAATTTGATTCTTTTAAATTCTCACTGATGAAATTTAATGGGCTTGTCCTTCATTAATACATTTCACTTTTAACTTTGATTTCTGCAAGCAACTTGTGGTTCATCAAGAATGTTAATAAGAAAATATTCTTTCTTCTACACTACAAAAAGTTTAAAACACACTAGTGACAAGCAGGGTGGAAACAGATGTCAGTTCAGGTTAAGCTGTTCTTGAGCTCCTGATTGAAAAGATCACTATTTTCCTCCTTTATAGGAAAGAGGAAGATGCAAAGCAATCAAAATTATTGGGATAATTTTGCAGGTTCTCCTAAGTTCAGGTTGCATAATGACTTAAATATTGTTTTCTGAAAATGTTTGAATGAGAACTCAGATGAATTCAGTCAAGTAAATAGCAAAGTTTATTTCAAGCATCAAATAAATAAACTATTTTGGGACAGTTTGTAACTTGAGCTAACTTTGTACATCATGTTTTATTGCTATGGAAAATCATTTAAGTTTAGGATAGTAAAATTAAAAATCATTAGGAATGTTTGAATAAATTTAAGACATTGCAAATCTTGCACATTATTAAATTAGGAAATTGTTCTAAAAATTTTAATGTGCAATCATTCTCATGAGTTAGCTCACATTTTCCAAAGAGAATCTGAGAATGCTTGTTAAACATAAAATAAGCTAGAAAAATAAAGTTGAGAAAAGTTGGGTCAACAAAAATGAAGGTAGAAAAATAAGATGAAACCAGTATCAAGGGTAAAACATGGTGTAAATCACATATAGTTCTTACATAGTTTTTGGCATAACACTGAGTTCAGAATTACATTGTGAATTTCTAACACCTAAAGTAGTTATATCAGTTAAAAATCTACCCAGTCATTCAGGAAGGTAGACTCTGAAAAAGCTAAATAAAACACCTTCTCTGAGTCCTAATAACATCTTCTACATGACCTACAGTCATCGTAGCATCTTCAAGAGAGTCACAATTTTGAAGAGAAGCAGAGTGTCCATCATGTATTTCTCTTCTCCACTAGTATTTTGACTATAAGTTTGGGTATTCTGTTATCATGGAGAACTTTGGATGTCTGACGTGATCGCTGATCCCGGCTGAGTCAGTAAGTAGCAGCTTTAGGTCTCAAAGTGGACTTGGAGGACCTAGGAAGGGACAGGGCACAGGGCCAGTCAATCACAAGTTCAGTGGCCATCCCCGTAGGACCTGTGAAGTCAGGCCTCAACATGTACCTAATTAAACTAAAGTCTCATTAAAAATGAGACTAAAAAAATTAAGAATGAATGTAAAAATCATAGCTGAAAACCCTGTTTTATTTTTCTTAATTCTATTTTTATTGAAATATACTTGACATACATTATTGTATTAGTTTTGCAACATGATGATTTGATATTTGCGTATATTACTCAGTTATCATCATTTAAGAGCCCTCTTAGCAAATATCAAATAAGCAATATAGTATATTAACTATAGTCACAATGCTATATTTTATATCCATAGGTTTATGTCATTATTTTTCTTTTTTATCAATTGTATATATATATATATTTTTTTTTTTTTACATCACTGTATACCCTGAAGTTCTCCCACTACCAATCACCCATGAACTATCATCCTGATCTCTTGTGTTCATCTTTACTCTGACTTTCCCCATCCTTCCTCCCCCTTCCTTGCTCTATACTTTAGTTCTGCTGTCAGTTTTTTAGTTTTAACTTTTTCTTGTCCGTTGTTTTTTTTCCCTATATCCCAAATTTGAGACCATCTAGTATTGATCTTTTTCTTTCTGAATGGTTTCTGCCGATAAGATTTCTTCTATATCCATCCATGTTGCTGCAAATGATAGGCATGTGTCTTTTTTAATTGCTGATTAATATTCCATTTGTGTAAATATACCATAGCTCTTTTATCAATCATTGATTTTGTGGCATTTGGGTTGCTTCCATATCATTGCTATTGAAAATAATGCTGCAATAAACATAGGAATGAAGATTTCTTTTTGAATTTGTGTTTTAGTATCCTTTGGGTAGATTACCAGAACTTGAGTTGCTGGATTGAATGGTAGCACCATTTTTTAGTAGTTTCAGGGTCCTCCATTCAGCTTTCCGTAGTGACTGGAACAGCTTGCATTCCCACCAGCAGGGTAAAAGCTTTTTCTCCACATCCTCACCAACACTTGTTGTCGCCCATTTTTCTAAACATGGGCCATTCTTACTGGTGTAAGGTGGTATCTCTTTGTGGTTTTGATTTGCATTTCCCTAATTATAAGTGAAATTAAGCATTTTTTTCATATGCCTGTTGACCATTTGTATTACCTCCTTGGAAAAATATGTTTTAAGCTCTTCTGCCCATATTTTGACTGGAGCTTTTTATCTGTTTTTCTTGAGTCCTGTGACTTCTTTGTAGATCTCTGATACCAGATCCTTATCAGCTAAGTGGAATGCAAAAATTTTATTCCCATTTGGCTGGGTGTTTCTTTGTTTTGGTTTGTCACTTTTCTAGTACAGAAGCTTTTTAGTTTGATGTAGTATCAGCTGGTCATGTTTTCCTTTGTTTTCTTTGTTTGTGTAGATGTGTCCTGAAAGATATTTTTGTGGTATAGGTCATAGAGTATCTTGCTTATAGGGTTAATTTATTTTGTAACTGGACATTTGTAACCTTTGATCATTTGGTCCACACCCTGAAATTGGCAACTACCAATCTATTTTCTGTATCTAAGAGATAATTTTTTGCTTGCTAGAGCTTTTATTATTTTTAATTATATTATTTTTGTTGCAATAACATCGATATTGCTGGACAACACTGTACAATAGTGCGCAACACTGCTTATGATGCAGAGGTACAGGTTCACACCTCTTCACATGCATGTTACCATACCATGTCTGTCACCTATAGTCTATTGGACACCTCCCCACTTTTTTCTCCATCCACTCCTCTCTGATACCTTAATTTTACTGTCAGATTTCTACATTGAAACCGTCGTTTTACACATAGAGAAGCTAAAGTTCTTTGAGGGAACTAGCCTGAGCTCACTGTATTGGAAAAGGCAATCTCAAGGATGCAATTTTTTTATTCCCATTTGGTCAAGTAAGAATGGATTCTGAAACTGGGACTCTCTTCATAACCCATGCTGGGTCTGCCAACCTGTGGGACTATCTTTTCCTGTTTGAGTTTCAGTGTGTGCGCCTTAGTCTAGCATCACACTGTCATCTGTCGCAAGTGGACAAAGCCTTCCCTTCCAGCACAGAAAGTGTGTGTGCAGGCCAACTTCCCTGCACCATCAACTGGAAAGGGCCCACTGGCCATAGAGGATCGATGCCCATGACTGGAGCTGATCTTTACCTTATGAGTACACAGTTTGCCCAGTGACTGACTACACTGTATATTTGGGGGAGGAGGGTGCTGAAATTCCAAGATGCAGTGAGCAGAAGTGCTGAGCTGTCTCCTCTTGATAATAGGCCAAAGCTGTCACTTGCTTGGGCATATAACCCATTAGTTTGCAAAATTAGCTATGGTAGGTCACTTCATATAGTAAAGAAATTGTGTACTCACTGATAAAATCACATAATTTATAATTTGATTCTTTATTTAGATTTTCCACTTAGCATACCTAGTATGAGGTACATTGATATGTACAGAATGAGCTCAACTATTATGAAAATGTCAAGTGACAAATGGGTCTACCATTCTACAAATCTCAGATGTCTGCATGTGTTTTTAGACATTGAAAGTCACTCTACTGAGAATGCACACATTGAAAAAGACATAGCACATCTCTGAGCCAATTACAAGATAAACATAAATATATCCCCTTCTGAACACTTTATATACCAAAGGTCAGCCTCGGTCAAAATCTTATAGCTAAGTTATAAATTCCAGAAAAAACATTATTTTTGAAGCATTGACACAAGCTTCAAAGAGCTGGTGAGCAAAGAAGTGCAAAAATAAAGAACATATCCAAAGACATGCAAGAAATGCATCAAAGAGACCATTTTTGAGACTGTTATCTGCCCATAATAAAGCACTTCAAAACTCAGTGCTTTAGACCAGCAACCATTATTTGATGATCATTCCGGGCTAAGATGGGTAGTTTCTCTTCTAGCCTGACCTGAGTTTGTACATGTGGCCTCTGTCATTCAGATTTATTGACAGTAGCTGGAAATCCAAGATGCCTTTATTCACATGTCTAGGATGGTTGACAGTAGTTCATTAGGAATATAGAATATAGTGTATACCCAAAATAAAATTGATAAGGTTAGAGATATTAGAAGAATCTTTATGCTATTCTAGGGGACTGTATTTTAACCACTGTTGATGGAAGACACTGGAGTAGGAGAGGACCTCCAAGCACCTCCATTATTCAGGTTATGGTTTTATTCTTTCTTCTGAGCATCATAATCCTGGTAATATTACAAATAGTATATCAAATGGCTAGTAATGCTAAAATAATGTCATTTAATTATTCTTTGTAACATTTTCAGTTGAGTTGAGGGGGATGTTTTGACTTTATGCACAGTAGTCTTATGTGGGGGACTTACTTGGGGGTAGTTGTTAGAATTATTAAAACCCCACAAAGAAACAGAGTCAATGCAACAGAGCTAGAAAACGAGGAATAAGCAGGTAAGAGAGAGAGAGAAAATAGTGTGACTTGCCTAATGTCAAAGCATAAAAATATTTCTTTGTTCTGCTCAGTGAAATAGAGAGACAAAGCAGAACAAATATAATATGTGTAATAAGGATTAACCAAGTGGTAATCAGGGAGGGCAATTCATGATGAAAATTTAATTTACATTAATTAGCATAAGTCATAGTCATTGTCTACCAATTATGTACAGGCACATTAGTAGGTACAAACTCTGTGATGATAAATGAAATAGATTTGTTACTGTTCTCTTGGTGCTTGCCATTCCTCTCTTAGTTGAGCAATGAGTCATAAGAACCTCTGAACATTGCCCAGACCTGATATTTTTTTCTAACAAAATGGGAGATAAGGAATGGTACATTTCCTAGGAAACTTAAGAATTAATTAAAATTATTTCTCTTTTAGTTTGGGTAAGTCAATAGAGGAACTTTCCCATTGTCACTAAATGGAATTTCCTTTTTTTGAATGGAAGGCAACAAAATGATTGGAAGAGACTGGAGTCAGGGAAACTGCTGTTTAAAGACAGGTATGGGAAAAAATAGACTAGAGTTTCTCTTCTGTCTTTTGTAGAAGAAATATCTCTCTGAGTATTACTGAAACTTAATGCTAAAGTACTCAATGGCAAGATGAAAGGAGGCATTAGGAGTAGACTAGTCTCTAGCACACATGCTTCAGTGGAGATTTAATGCTATGAAGTTCTTCATTCTAAGGTGTCTTTGAATCTTCCAGAACTATACAAGTTTAAAAACTAGTCTTTATTTAGAATTCAGTTCCTAACTTAGGGACAGCCTATTGCCAAGACCTATTTGCCCAGTGATTAAAACTTGACATTATCTTCCATTTCTATGACCTCAAATTTGAGAACCTCAAATTTGGAGATTTCATCTTTATGCTTTTCAGACACAGATTTGGGGATATGCTATTTAGTTTGTCAAGAGCTTGAAGTTGCCAACATATATCAAGGGTATCTATTGAAGGACAGAGATAATTCTGGAAAGACCACCCCCTAGTCCTTGGTATCTAAATAAGTAATTTTAATGGTTAGAGGTCTACCTCAGAATGCTTGTCTCTAGGTTTCTCACCTCTGGCAGCTAGTCCACTCTGTCTGGACATGGGCAGTGGGTTACGCAGTCACTTTCCCATCAGACACTAAAAATATTAATAAGCTATTATTTTTGAACAGCTGGAGAACACAATGAGAATTTAGTTATGTTGCTAAAATCAGTTAAATAAGACTATCAAAAGATATTTTATAAGATTTTCATTTCACTTCCAAGTATTTTAATCTGGCTAATTTAGTGTAAGACTCCATGCTGGTAGCTAAACTTGTAATTTGGAAGTAAGATGGGCTTTTCAATTTAAGTCACTCCTTTCCCCCCTTTTTTATTACAACTGAATGCAACATGCTGTTTTAAGATTCTCTGAATTATAAACGTTTATGTCCAATCCTCTTTTAAAATTATTTTCTCTTCCAAACTTTAAGGGGCTAGACCTATTTAAAAAATTTAAAATTTCCTAAGTCTTAGTTTAGGAGGAAAAGCAAAAATGGTTTCTACTATTCAACCTTTTACTTGTACAAATTCAAGGTTCTGTTTTTATAGAAGAACCTTTTTCCAAATTTATTTCCAGCTACTTTTGTTTTCCTTGAGGGACCTTTGAAACACTATATTGCTACTTTTCATGTTTTTTATTTGCCCTGTGGAACAATAAAAGCTCAAAGGTTCATAAATATGCATTCTGTAAATGTATTATGCTGACAAAGTGTTGCTCAGATAGCTGTTTTTGCCTTTGGGGAATGAATAGGTTTACAGCATGCTTAAACAACATGGTAAGGTGGAAAAAAAGAAAAGAAAAAAGAAAGAGAGAAAGGAAATGGAAAAGAGGAAGAAGAGAGAAAATTGGAGATAAATGAACGCAAGAGAAAAGTCATGAGGGAAATGTAAGGAACCATACAACACATAAGGAAGAAGCCCACAATGAATGAAGGATACGAAGAAAATTAAAGATAAAAGTGCAGCCATATTATATAAGTGTTCCGTGGTGTCAAGAAAGAGATCTGTTTTTTTTAATCAAATTATTGTTTTTTTCCCCTTTGAAATGATTTGAACTGAGCATCATACAATATCTGTATTTTAAAATATCTGTATTTTCATTTGTGTCAGATTTTACTGAAATAAATTTTAAATACAAGGGTTTTGTCCTGATTAATTCTAATTCCCTCCAGAATTTATCGACACTTCTGCTTCATTCATTTCAAATTAGATAAACCATAGGACTGATGATTATCGATGTGAAATGGAAGGAGTGACATATTTCAATGACAGAAATGAAAACACCTAAACACACAAATTTCAAGTGAACTATGCTAATGAGCATAAATGTAGATATTAGTAAATTAAAGCTCTGATTTGGATTGTTTGTCAAGTGCAGAAATGATTGTTTAACTAAGTTAACAGTGTCCTTTTTCAAAAGAAATTAGCCATGAGATTTAGAAATATTTCATATTTTTGAAATAAAAATGATTTATCTCAAAATGTTTTATTTTATTATTATCAGAAATAATAAAGCTGGGGTGAGCAACTTGACACCACTTAAAAATATCTAAGAAGGGGGGAAGATCTAAGAAATAGGAAAACTGCTGAAGAAAAAAATTGACAAACTATTGGCAACATGAAGAGTCAGCTAATCCATTATTAATTATTGGCAATTATTTTAGGCCACAGGTACTTTTACTATTTGTCAATGGTAATATTGAAAAGTAATAAGCATTCTTGATTTAAATGTTTAAAAATGAATAGTTATATAACAGATTTTAATCCTTGAAAATGGCCACACGTTACTGATTTATCTTAATTTTATTATTTCATAGAACTCTCAATCACTTTTAATTATGCAGAAATAGTAGCCATAATTATGTTGCCTCCTTCAAAATTTTCTCTGAATCCCTTATAAAATCAAAATCATTTTTCTATACTTTATAAAAATCATATTTCATTTGTGCTTCTGCTTCATTGTTTCAATGAGCATTGAGAGCTTAACAACACATTAGGTCTAAGGAGTTTCTCATTGCAGAAGGATGTCACTCTGACTGTAACAGGATGTGTGATAAATGCTGAGAGAGAAAGAGAGATCTAAAGACTATAGGAAGTGCTCTATCTGCCTAGAAGGAACACAGAGAAAGTAACATCTGAAGTAGATCTCAATTATCCACCAATCAGAGAAATGGGCGGAGACACAGACAAAAGCAGCAAAATGTAGAATGTGCTCAGGGGATTGTATGAGGTGAAAGTTACTAGGTAATGTGTTTAAAATAGTGGGACACATGGAGGATAAGGCTAGGAGAGGAGGCTATTTGGGAAAGCTCCCCCCACCCCCCAAAGCCTTTTGAAATTGGATTTTGAAATTCCAGCAACATTTCACAGAAAGAAATATTTTCTATATGCAACTTAATTCACATATGCAGGGAGTGGTTATATATGGGATATATAGAAACAAAACAAAGAAATAGATGAAACTAAATCAAAATAAACACTAGAAGTATGGCTGTAGAATTGAGGCTACTAGGAGAGAGGTTGGGAGTAGGGACCAAAGATGGCAGGGGGTTCAATGTACAATGGTGGAGGATTATGGGTGTCTGCTTGTGGGTGTGGAGTGGCAATATACATCAGAAGAGGTGTGATCTCATTCTCCTAAACAATAGTAGTGCTATAAATCAATGTTAACCCATTTTTAAAAAGTTATCAAACTACTAATATAGAAACAGAGAAAATCTATTAAAGCAGATCAAAATCAAATAGATAGCTAAAGAAATAAATATTTCACATAATAAAAGCTTACCTTTTCATTTTGTGAAATACTCATATTTCTGTCCCCTTTAATTCTATCCTATTCCATTTTGCTAAGGTCTGTAATGAAACATCAAATTGACTGTTACCTCAATGTGAAGCAAAACTTGCTACAGGCGATGGGTTTTGGCTTGTGAATGACAAATTTAATCTGAGTTTTAGAAAGAGAACTAGTGACAGGATAGGAAACAGTTTAGAAGTGGAATGTCTGTTTAGGATAATCAGTAAAGTGTGGTTGTGGGGGGGGGGGTAAAGGATCTCAAGTTATAATAGCTAGAAACAAAGTAGTCTTAACTTTTGATTGAAGAATTAAATTATACTAAAGTTTCTTGTTACATTGCTACCTTCAGGATTATTTACATGTCAAAGACCTTTAAAAAGGGGGTTCTTAAGACAAGAAAATATCTCCTCTAACAGAAAATAACTAGGAATCAGCTTTTCCTGGTCTCGTTCAAATCAGTTTCCTTAGTGTTCCTGTGTGTGATCTGGATTTTATGCATAAATTGAAAGTAGAGAAACTATTGATAGAAACAGATATATGCAAGTGAATAAAGCCTTGGTAATGTGTGGTTTTGGTCCCAGTCTCATCTCTAAAGAATCTCAACTGTCCTGTGTCATATCAGATTTACCCTCTGATAAACTGTCTGTGTGAGAAATCTGACATCTCAATATTTCCAAATTGTGGGAGCAAGGAATTGATAAACTAAAAGAGGAAGGCATCGTCTCTATAGCCTAGTACCTGTGCATCTGCTTTTTCATTCTATCACCTTTGAAACACTGCATAACCCATGTTAAAATGATGTGAAGAAAAAACAGTCATTGTCTCTGCCATATCAATCATGTTATCTTTTTTCTGAGTTATAGTCATAATGTATGCACAACTTAAACTCCTTTCTTCATTGCCTTAATATTTCCACATTGCTGTAGGAGCTGTGTGAAGTGAAATCAGAGGTATCTTCCAATTTCTACTTGCAAGGTATTAACCATCTTCTCCACTTTTTTCAAACTCAATTTTAAAAACACCCATCTATCCTATTTTCCAAAAGAGAGAAAGAGTTTGAAATTAAATACAGCAGGACTCATGTAAGGTATCTCAGAAAGTCAGTCTAGAATTTGAATTCACTGCTAGTGTTCACATGAGATCTTTTAAGCAGTACTTCAAGTTTCTCTATGGCAAATATGCGGAAGATTTAGAGTTAATTCTAAAGTTCATAGACACTAAATACAGTAACAATTCTTTATGTTGCTATATGGTCTAGTTTAAATGAGTATTTAGCTTGAATGAAAATACTTATTATTAGGCAAACAGCTTCCTGCTCTTCAAATATCATCCCTTCTTCAAAGGCCTTTAGTTTTATGCAGTCTTCAATATTTTTTCATTTCATTTCCATTTCAATTTCATTCGTATTCTCTTCTCTAAGCCCAAGTGACATTCCTCAACATATGATCCTTTTATTATGTTTTTTCTTCTCTTTTACTTTGATTTCATCTCCTTTTACCTTTTTCATGCACGCTGAAGAGAGCCATTCTCTTCTGAAGCAATTTCCTCAAAACATTGAGGTTCCTTAAAGGAAAACTTTAAAAGCCAGCCTTTATGTGCTCACCACGCACTGTCCCCTGAGATTGCAACAAAATCAGCTTCCACTCTGTGGCTAACAAATCAAAATAGGCTTCTGAGCATCTCTTATTTGTTTGTCTGTCCGTTGTGCTTTGCAAGTAGACGTTGATTCCAAGAATATGTTTGAATCCTGGGCAGGCCTGCAAGTAGTTATTAAAGAAAATGCTACTAAATGGAGAAGAAAGGAAAACAAGGAAACTGTCAAACCAGGATCCTGACAGCCAGGAATCCCTGTAACAAGCTCATGCAGACTTAATACAGTGATCAGCCAGGACCACAGCCACTTTGCAGACTCTGTCAAAGTTCATCATGAAACAGCTTCACCAAGATGCCCTTCATTCCTTGAAAATTAGTTTTCCAATAGAATGAAATCTCTCTCTCCCCATATGTATATATAGTATACATGCAGTATGTACAAGTATATATGTATGTGTATAATATGTACACATGCATAATATGTATATATAATTGCATAATATGTATGTATAATAGGTAATGTTTCTATAGGTAGACATGCTGAGAAAGACATGGTATATAGATATAAGATTTTGCTGGTTGTACTCAGAAGTTTTGAAAAAAATCAAAAAAATAGCCCTCCATCTTTGCCTTTCCCCTATAATCTCATCTCTAGTATTGACAGTTTACTCCAGTCCCTTAGCCCTGACAGATTCTCTCTTGTTTTCATACTGTACATCCACAATCATCTCTGCCTGGATCCCTCCCTGTACTCTTTCTCTTTCTCTTTCTATGTCACATAGATGTACAGCCCTCCTTCATATTTCTGGCTTAACAAGAGCCCTTTGTTGGTGTAATAGAAAATTACCATCCTCAGCCTCTCAAAACTAGGACAGTAGTTTTACTGAGCTTCTCTATGATTTATTTCAAATATATATGCTTATCATTCTATATCATATATTTCACCATACACTCAAAATTATAGTATTGTTTTGAATTTCCTATTTACAAAAAGCATTAACCCATTTCCCTCCATAACCATGTCCATACCAGTTTTAATAGAGTATATCACAATTGCTGGCCAAGAAGCAATCCAATGTCAAGATTACAAGTATGAGTCCTAAATTCAGATGATTGTGGTTCAAATTCCAGTTGTGTGACCTTGTATCATTTCACCTCTTTGTGCCTCTTTTCTCCATCTGTAAAATAACAATTTGAATAACATATATTGCATGAGAATGTTGAAAGATCTATCTGTTTGCAAGCCTGTAATTAGACAGTCTTGTTACATTATAAACACAGGAAGTGGTGGCTTTGGTTAGAATTGTTTGTGTGAGATTGTGAGTTTCATGAAAACAGTGACACGACCTGCATCTACCACATCGCCCACCGGGTTTAGCCCAGACCTTGGCACATGTATGATTAGTGAACGGACACAACCCGATCAGAAACCTCAATAGTTTGCAGTCCCAGGAGGGCCATATATAAACGTGCCATAGTGCAGGAAGTTACTGCATAAGATGAGAGCCCAAGGGGGAATGCTAACTCACAGGTAACGGGACATTAAGATGACAGGGAACGCTTCCTGTGGGAGAAAATTTAACTAAATAGAATACCTTTTCAGCATCACAGTTGGCAGGACTTCAACCTCAATTTTCTCCTGAAATCCAAATCCTGAACCTCAAATCTATACAAGTGCCTAGCCCTCAAGTTTCATACATCATAGAAATATTTTCTTTCAAAATGTGCCCCCTACCATAGCTCTGCAAAATGGAGCTTGTCCTCCTCCAAAATTGCAAATTAATTTTCAGTGTGACTTAATCTTAAATGTCTTAGAAGACTAATAGTAAACCTTAGCACTAGAAAAACTGTGCTACACTCATACACTTCCTGGTATGGTACTTTGCCTGTTTTCACCATGATGGTGGAGGTACTGAATTCCCACTCCAGGAAACTCAGGGAACATGAAGATGAAACACTTGCGTTGGAGTGGGTGAGGTGGGACAACATAGAAGAATTTCCTACCTTGCCTTTACAAAAGAGAAATCAAAAGGCTTAAGAGTCCTTGGGTTAGAATTTAATTCCTCTGCTAAGTTCACGCATCTTACATTTTTAATTCATCTGTTAAACTTTTGTGTACATATAAGCCCTTACATAGGTGTTTCATTACAAGGGAACCATATCAACAAAACCCCAGAGTAAACAGACAGCAGAAAGCTACTGAACATTTACTTTAAGCTTATTTTAAAGCAGCTACCAAAGGACAAAAAGAAGTGCTAAGTCTTGTACTTTCCCTTCAAAGTGCTTGTGGTAGACTGAATAATGTTCCTTAAAGATATCCAGACTTCAGAAACTGTGGATGAAACTTCACATGGCAAGTATGGGGGGGGGGAACATTTCAGATGTGATAAAGTTAAACATCTTGAGATGGAAATATTACCCTAGATTTTCTGACTGGTCACTAAATATAATCACCACAACCCCTGTAAGATGAGAAGTAGAAGGGAAGTTTGACAACAAGCCAAAGAGAAGTTGACAAGTAGATGTGAGAAAGAGAGCAGAGTTGGAGCAATGTGGCCACAAACCCAGAACTGCCAGCAGCCACCAGAAGTTCAAAGAGGCAGAGAAACTGATTCTCCCTTGCAGCTTTCTGAGGGAGAGCAGCCCTGCTGACTCCTTAAGTTAGCCTCAAAACACAATCCAGGTTTCTGTATCTCAGAATTGCAAGCAAATATATTTCTGCTGTTAAAAGCCACCAAGTGTGTAGAGATTTATTAAGGAACAGTAAGGAAACTGTAACAATACTGCACATATTTAAGACATCAAGGAGAATCAACAGCTATCCCCAAGGAAAAAGGGTATTGGTCCCACTCCTGATAACAAGCAAATAGAGGATGTTGTAAGCCGTCTTCTGCAGCAAAGTCTCAGTCAGGTAAAAGGAGTTAGTCTGGATTCGTTAAATAGGGAGAGGGGAGGCAATGTTTGGGGCATTCAAAGCAAGGGGCAATACTAGTAAATACTTTTAAGATTTGAGGTAGAAAGGAGTTTGGATAGCTGCAACTCCTAGAGTATTCTCAACTCAGCTTGCTTTCAGGTTGGTGGTTATAAACGTTCTGAGCTCAACACAGACAGATGAAAAACATGAAAACTGCAAATCAGACATTGGCACTTGTTATGGTAATAACATTTATAATAATAATATCAACAAACTGTTTTTAGCAAATGCTTTTAGAGCTAGAAAAAATTATTGTTTTAGATGCCTCCACTATTCATCAGCATTGTAACCACTATGTCGTGGACTTGCTCTGACATTCAATATTCCAGATATGATTAATAATACCTTTTCCCAAGTGCTAAAGGGAGGATTAAGAGGCATGGCATATGAAAGCAAATAGTGCAATAAATATTAATCCTATAATAAGCCCATGAAGTAGATCAGACATAGTTGTCTCAACAGTTCTACTCTTTATTTTTTTCCTGAAAAAAGTCTTTATTCAATGTGGGGCTGGGGTTCTTTTTTTCTCATCAACTTTATAACAAAATGACATTGAGTGAAATGACATTTATCAGAAGATCTGCAGTACTTTGGACAGGAGCTGACGGACTAGTTTCCTGAGGCATATACCTGGATTTCTGCTTGTATTTTTGGCTGCTCATTCCCAAGGATGTTCTCATAATGTCACACCAAAGACACCAGTCCCTGTCTTTGACCACTGTGGTCCACATGTGGGAAACATGAGCTATGATGGACATTTCTACCTGTTTATACAAAAACAGAATGGATTAATACAGAGTAATAATCTCAGTTTCCAAGTAAAAGTTTTAAAAATGACATCGCTTTTCTTCACTACAAAGTAACTACATAGGCAACTATATAAGTTGTTTTATGAACTTTTACAAACAGTTGGTAAAGTTAATGTTCATTTGGGAATTAGTTAAGTTTAATAAAAATGATGTTATAAGACAGCTATTATCTTTAAAAAGGAGGAAAAAAATCCTACAAAATGTCATTGCACAATTGGTACAATATGGTTAAGTGAATCTTGCTTTTTTCCATTGGACAAGTTTGTTAGTGTGGTAGAAATAGAAACAAAAGTATTTTCTCAAAACAGATCTACTCTTAACTGGCTCATTGGATTGACCACATTTGCCCAATCTCCTGCAAAAAGAGGCATCAAACCTATGGCAGACAGGTCACTTGTGAATAACTAGTGAGTCTCTGGGGCTGTCCTCTGCAACCTAGTAGATACAAATCATCATTAGATACTTACTCCATGATTAATCTCAATAGCAACGTGCTTCAAATGTAAAACACACACCAGATTTTGAAGACAATACAAAAAGAATGAAAATATTCCAATGTTTATACTGACTACGTGTTGAAATGCTCTAACTCCTAAATATAATAAATTACTAAAATTCATTTTATCTTTTTGCTCTGCTGTTAATACAACTTCTAGAAAATCTAAATTACAGTGTGTTTCACATTAGTAACAAGATCAGAACTGTTCTAGAGTACTGTTCTGCACCTAGCAAGCCCAGGTGAGCCCATTCACACATGTGTGTATCCACTGGGCCAGGCATGTACAATCAAAGGAAAGGCACTAATACCATAAGTGCTGGTCATAGAGACTAATGGAAGAAGGGCAAAATTTAATTTACTCTACAATGCATACCCTCAGGGCTTTTTCACTTCTCACCATGCAATCAATGCTATAACCTTCTTTCACATGTTTCCCTTGGCAGACGTGGAACACTATAGCCATGACCAGCAAAAGTAAACAGAATGCAACTAAATAAGATGGAACACAAAATCTAGTCTATTAAGTTGTTGGCATATACCATCGTAGGGACACAAGTATAAAGAAACCTTTGATACCTGCAATGGGAGACCTCTCCTATCTGGCAGGATACAGGCCAGTGTTTTGTCAAAAGACAACACCGTAGCTGGTAGCAGTTGTCTCCATACCCATCATTATAACTAGCAGACCCCTGAGACTTCTCTGAGTTCCATGTAACAGTGCATACTCTGTGCCCATATCTACCAGAGCTAAAACTCTTTGCACTCTGGTTGGGGAGCTGTGGATAATAAGTTCCACATACAGCCTCTGGTTCCTGCTCATCCCCTATGGACGAATTCCTCAACCCTTACACTATTCAAAGGTAAACAGGGTATCTCCCTGGGCTAAAGTTGGCAGCAAATGGTCCTCTAGCTGCAGGGCATGAACCTAAGGTCTGGAGTCCCCCATTTTGCTCATTCCAGCAGCCCATTTACTTTTGGGGTGAACCTCTGGTCCTCCCGCAATTGCCTCCACAATTCTAATAGATACACATTGGGCTGTGTGTATATTTTAGCAGTATCCACACCTGCACTCACTAAATCTTTCCACATCTGGGTACCAAGGATTCTGTGACATTTAGAGGCTGACTTGCCCTTTTTCGACTGATTGGTCAACAATTATCAGTATTCTCTGCTGAGTATACCGGCTCTCTATCTCCCCCAAGCTGGCCACCATAGCAGTGACCTCATGTACCTGGTGTCCCACATGGGGGCCAGCTCTGCCATAAAGGACCTGAATGAGGATGAGGGGGCACTTTTCAGTACCATGTCCCTCCTTCGTGCTGTGAAGCATTCTACATCTGGACCATGAGCAATCATATTAAACATGGCCTGTCTCATTCCCAGTTCCCAAACAACCTACACCAGCTCAGCATATGGTTGCCATTTACTTATCTTCTGGCATGTCTCCTGCATCACCCCAGCCTATTCGCACAGCAACCAATGATCTAGTCCAGCAGGGAGTGGTCACCCAGCCACACCACCACTGTTTTACAGTTACTGTCTCAGCGATGGATGCAGACTAAGGCCACTCTCTTGTGCCATACAAATAATTCCACCAACCCAAAGTCACACACACACAGCAGCCAAGCTACCCAGGGTGCTCCTGGTCTTTGATGGAGCTGTTTACCCCATCCTCCAGCTCCACCTGGATGTCTGGGCAATAAGTGACCAAATCTGTCTAGCAGCCTGACCCCTTAGGGTCATAGGCTGTTGTTTCATCTTGTGTGTCACCACTGGGTGAGTCCAGAGCTTTGTTTTCTTTGTCACCAACTGGAGAGCCTAGAGCCAGAGGCCAACCTCCTCCTTCACTTCAGAAGAGAAGTCCAGTGTCTCCAGGATGGCAGGCTGGTCAGCCAACACTGGGTGAGCCTGGACCATAGGGCTAGCCAGCTCCCAGGCCCAGGTGAAGCCCACTCATGCGTACACACACCCACTGGGCCAGACATGTACCATCACAGCTTGGAGGGTGCAATACCTTGGGTGCTGGTCATAGAGACTAAAGATGAAAAGGTAAAAGCCCTGAAAACTTATTTACCCTAAGTTGTCCTTATGTAACCTGATTAGATGTTAGAATAAGAAGTGACTTTTTTAATTCTACAAAAGACTTGGAAAAGACTCGCTGCTAAAATAAATTATATATTAAATTAGGTGTAGATATGATAAATGTAAAAAGTGGAGACAAATCATAAAAAATCAATGAACATTATATTTTTTATCTGCAATTTTCTAACTCCCACTTTACATAAATAAAAACTGAAAGTCTAAATGGTACACTATATGTTAAAAAAATCATGCCAATCAGCAAAACTTACTCAGAGAATTGACATCCACCTGCCATGAAAAGGTTATTGAATGAATGAAATCTTAGACATTTTGGTAAGATGAAAATTTTGCATTGTACAGTTTTTGTTTTAATCTTTTCACCCTAAATTTGTTTTGTTCACCAAACAACAATTAGTTCTAACTGAACTACATTAGAATACTTCTATCCATAGTACTCATTGTTAAGAAAATGAGGTCTAAATAGAGTAAGGCACTTGTCCAAGGATGTTATCTAGCATGAATGTGAAGACAAGGCTCTTTTCATTATGCTGTAATCTCTTAGTTTCTTTTAAAAAAAACACACACACACACAGAGAGAGAGAAAAAAAAACCAGCTTAGGTCAAGATTTAGAGTTGCATGAAATAATTATTTTACCCCAATTCCTCTAAAAACACACTGATTCATAAGACCAAAATAACTTAAGGCCGAATTTTCAGAAAATAGCTTTCATTTACCTTATACAATTAAATTGCTCTTAAAACATTTTAAAAAAAATCATAAACCTTTCTCCAAGTGCAATTGAGTTTTCCCATTTGACCATTTCTTTCTCATTTAGAAAATGTAACCAGTCAATACAGAGCATAACTAAGCCCAACTATTGACCTCAACAGGTCGATATGGATGTTCGATATTAGTCAGACATAGCTCAGTTGTCAAATTTGCACTTGAGGAAAAGATTACTGTTTCAGTTCTTATTGCTGATTCCAGGAACCAACTGATTCCCTGTGGTCTTCTGTGTAACCTATCTGTCATATTCAAAGCAAAGCTGTCTTCAAATGAATATTGACCTTAGTGAGCAATCCTATAGGACAGAGAAACTGTTCCTGGCCTAAGCATTCAGCCACAAACTTACCCTAATCTTTGCCAATCACCTTGCTTTGGGATAACTAGTTACATGCAATATGCTCACCAGGCTATGCAGGGTGGGTCTGAAAAATAAAGTTAACCTATATTGGCTCCATACATTATTTAATGAAGTCTAAGAATACTTTTTATTGGAAACATCATAGGTAATATTTTAAGTGCCAAAGGAAAAGACAATGGAGACTATTCATACAGACCAATGTGTCATCATCTGGTTGGCTACTTTATGGGAAGCAGAAGGATGGAGTTTCCTCTTCCACAAGTACTGCTCCCCTGCTGGGCACCCACAAGGAGAAGGCATCGCATCTATTTCCTCAGTTCATCAGCAAAGCATCCACACAGGGTAGCACCCACAGGTACTCAAGGAAATGTCATCAAGCTGGCATGCCCATAAGAGTCAAAAATGTAGCACAAATTACATGTTCTAATATGATGGAGAAAACTGCACAATGAAGCAATTTAATCTACAAAGTATAGTAGAAATAATGAAGCCTATAGTGCCATATTTTCAAGGAGAAAACTGACATGTTTGGGAAAATATTTTTTAAAGGGAAGAATCTATGGAATTTTAGTTTTGCACATGCCCAGGAGCATTTTCACCTTATTAAGCCCTCCACTTAAAACTACATGGTTGACCTTCAGTTGTTATCTCCCTGCTTCCTCCCTTCCAGAAAGAGTAAGGATAAACTTTCATAATCTCAGGATTGTGTGTAACACTGCTCAAATAGGTCTATTTTCAAATAATAGCTACTCAAAAATTCAATAATAAAATAATATCTTTTGCTATTAAATTTTGATGATTCAAAGAACATTTGATAACTATTATTTGATAAATGAAAATGGATTAAATATTGGCTCATTAAGACACTGAGCTCTATTTTTGGTTTTTATTAGGCATCTACTATGTGCTAGTAATGAAACACATCAGAAGACAAAAATAACTAACAGAACCTGAAGTTTCAAAGATTTTGGGAGGGAGGGAGGGAGGGAGGGAGACAGGCAGGGAGGGAGGAAAGAAGGAAGGAAGGAAGGAAGGAAGGAAGGAAGGAAGGAAGGAAGGAAGGAAGGAAGGAGAAAATGATGAGGTTTAATTTAAAAGACTGTATATGCATGCAGAGAAATTTGTCACTTATCCCAGATGCTATGACAACCCACTAGAAATTTGGGAAAAGGAATATATTATCAGACACATGTGCTAAAGAGAATTCTAGCATTAATAGGAACTCAACTATATCTCTCTGGCATTAATAGGAACTCAACTATATCTAATGAAGGAAAATATGAATATGAAGTCTACAATGGAGGGAAGATGCACTGAAGAAAAAGAGATTGGTTTTACAATAATTGAATGCAGATGAGAGACACAATGGCATTCCATTGACAGGAACAGAGGAAAGTGAACAAGTATAAATGAAGGCATAAATTAACCAACAAGTTTAGAGGTTAGATGTCAAGGTGTGAGAAAAGAGTCTAGAACTGAATTTCATATTTCATGATTCAGAGGATGGTAGTACCAACAACAGAAAAAGGAAGATAACAGAATGATCAGATTCATGTGGAAAAGTCACATTTGTCACTTATCTATATGGTACATGTACTTATGGAATTATATTTTTACTATGTCTCCCCTTGCTGGGTTAAATTTCGTGAATGTCTTATATAGTTCATGATGTTAGGGGGCTGTGGCCAGTACTGGTGTTGATGTATTAAAATAGCTATTGTTAGCATTGGTGGGTGGAGATTTGGAGAAAGGAAGTTAAGCCTAAATTTGAGAAAAGAGGATTAAAGGATCAGGAAGGGGACAGAGATAAAGACAGGGATAGAGAGAACAGAACAGAGAATAGAAGAGAGAGGAAAAAGGGAGAGGACAGAGAAGAGAATGGAGAAATAAGGAGCAGAGAGGAAGAGCAGGGAGGCTGGAGGCCTCAGAGCTGCTGCTGCCATGTGGGGCAGCAGAGAAGAGAAGGAAGCCAAGCTGTGGGCTTCCATCCCCAGCTCAGGCTGGTGAGGAGCTGGGGGAAGCATGTTGGAGAAACTTGTGAGCTGTGTGAGCTGTCTTGGAAACATGGTACTTGAAAACTTGGTCTAATTTTGAAACTGCAAAGCTTGGAAGTCTTCTGGAGAGCTGAGGAGAGTTTACTGTGTTGCTGTTTTCAGAGTGAAGCATCTGAAGTGTTTGTTGTGTTGCTGTATCAAGAGAGTTTTGCTGATGTTGGGCCGCTTTGGAGTTGGAGCTGAAAGAATGCCTGAGCTATGTCTTTTGGAGACAATTGATGATGCCATCCTGGTTTTCCTCGTTGAATTTAAATTTTTTGCTTTTGGAGAAGGATTGACCACGCCATCCTGGCTTCTTCTGGGTTGTAGCTATGTCTTCTGAAGAAGTGGTGATGCCATCTTAACTCCTTCATCCAGCTTAAGGTGGGGCAACTGCCATTTTGTGGACACATGTGGCCGCTGAAGCCATGTGCTCTTTGGACTAGAGACTGGACTGGTGGTAAGATTACTAAAGGTATTTTCTTGTACCCCTCAGTGACTCTTGTCTCATTTTTTTATTAAGGAAATTTGTTTTTGCCTCCTCTTAAGGTTATGTGGGCTTGCTACTGCATGCGCAGGCTGGGAAGAACCTGTTGTGTGGCTGGTTTTAAAGGGCCAGCTGCTCCCTTTTGCAAGTTTTGTTATTTGTTTTGCCACCTGCTTTCAATGATGCACTGTTTGCTGCAGAGTAATTACTCAGTTCTTATTTAGGAAAAAAAGAGAGCTAGCCGGGTGGAAGGAATGGGGGACAGAGGGAAGGTGGGAGGACAAAATTGAAAGACAGTGGCCCAGAGTCCAGGAAAGAGATACACAGCTATGTAAAAAGAATCATTCATGCAATATTCAGATGTGATTTGAAAATTATTGAATCAGTGATGTCATATAAATGCAGATTTAATGCCTCCATTCCAAATTGATTTTCCAAGCTGACAAATTGCTTCTAGGCTGAAGGGTATTTTTATATATACTTATATCCATTTCTGTTAAAGTTGCATGTACATGATTAATTTTTGAGATGACAGTATCTGAAAGTACAATTTATTTTATCTTAATTGTAAGGCATCCCGAAAATATAATAGCAAACTACTATATTGATTCTTTATTTACATTCCCACATGGGATGTAATGTCTTCAATAATACAATTCCACATTTCATTTCAAATGATAAGATACAAGTTGGAAAACATTCTAGCAGCCACTATTCGGAGCAATTAACCCCTGCAACCAAAGTTTGCAGAATTTACAACTGAAACACCACTGTTGTCTTCAAGCAACAATTACAAACTTGCTGATTCGATGTTTCAATACTGAGCTCATCTCTGGTCATTTGGCACTTGTCTTCACCAGCCATGTTTAGAATAAGGGTTGAAATTATTAGCATATCACGGGGAGAAAAAGAAGGAAAGATTGCACAGGGTAAGTGAAAAACACTATGTTTTAATATATAGGGTCAAATATTCTTTTACACTTAATTCAATTTGGGCTCTAATATAAACCTAACATCATAAAATGATTGACATCCTCTCCCTATTTCATCTATTGTAGTACTCTTCAATCACCTGAGCATTTCTTAATCAAAAGGAGAGTTCCTTACCACCCTTGGATATCAAAAAGAAGGCTTCTATAGCTATTACTGAACCAAAGAATTATTCTTTGTAGAACCTAGAGGTGAGACATTGAAAAGTCCTTCTGGGATAAAGATGAAAAATGCCACATGCATTTTTTTCCCCCAAGTATCCGGTGCAATCCATCAAAAGACTAATAAAAACACAAGCCCATACTCACTGAAACAAATATTCACATCTCCTATTCTTCTCTCGAGTTTTCTGTATGGCTGCTGATCCACTAATCTTACTCTCGAGGAGCATAGCAAGACTAAATAAAAATGCCAGCCCTGATTAACAAGTCAGGTGAAGAAATGACCTCTGAAATGCTTTCATTTCAATATACCTTTTATGCTAAGGAACCAGGCCAGGGCGGGAGCGATATCTTCACGGCAGTGAAAAGATATGTAACACAGCAACGCAGTAAGAGAGCCTGCATTAAGGCAAGTCCTATCTGTGGCCATAATGTCACCGGGTGAAAGTTATTTAATTACTTTGTTCTGGAAACTCAAGCCTTTATTGTTCAAAGAAGGCATTTATAAAACCTGCTGGGAATTAAGGTAATTAGCACACATCCCATTTTTCAAAAGTTCAACCCTGTGAGGCTAAATAATTATAAAATTCAAGTAAGAAATGATTTGACTTGTTTTTATACTATGACTGGTGAACAGAGTCCTTTTTATTTTCTTTTTAAGATGGAAACCTACCCATTTGAAAACAGAAGTTGTTAACTTGCTCCTTGAATTTAACATCTGCTAGCATTTTCATCTTTTGAAAACTAGTAAAATGTTATAGTATTTTTGACAGTGGGAGTTCAGTGCCAGGAGAAATTTTATCAGTACAAAGAGACTACAAAATAGGTTTCTTACTGGGCCACAGGGTTTCTTAATCCTTATCTTACAGCATAAAAAAAGCGCCGCGGGGAAGGTGCTATTTGCCTATAATTTCTCTAGGAATTAATTTAGAGAGAACTTAATAGCAAAAAAAAAAAAAATGTGGGAAGGAAGGGTAAGTATTCCCCTACACTGCATTAATGCACAGAGCAAACTGCTGTTAGTTGAATGCTTTAAGATACTGCTGCTTGATCGGAATCTCTTTTCCCTCTTATCCTCTGATATGTCTGTTTTATTGGACAGCTTTATCATTCATTGACTTTGTTTTTAAAACAGCTTACATTTGTATTACCATATGATATTCAAAGATAAACATTTTAAATATTAGTAGTGAACTTTGACCATGGACAAGTGAAAACACCATGGGGTCACTGAAGAGAGCCAGCTAGGGTGTTGGACGGTGAGCACATTGAGAAGAAGCAGGAACTCTTCAGCAGGAGCAGAAGTGGTCAGGAACAGGGTGGTGAAAGGAGAACAGGCTGTGGACACAAATTCTGCCAGTTCCAAGTTTTGGAGACCTTCTCAAGTCTTTTAACCTCCCCGTGCTCCATTTTCTTATCTGTAAAACGGGAAGTAAAATGTTACAAGTACTTCATGAAAAGTTACTAGGACGGTACCTGATACTAATCTGACTCAACGGCTGCTTTCCATATTATTCCTGAAGGGGAGCGCTGTATGAAGCTTAAATTGACTGGAAATTTTGAAAGTGTCAATCTTAGGAATTTTGAACAGCAAAAAGCTAGAACTCCTCCCCAACACACTCACAAACCCCCACCACCACCACACACACTTTGAGTTTTATATTTGACCATTGGTATACAGCATAAAAGAGAAAAGTTCGCCTACTCAATTTTCCAACGTTTCTGGATACTAATAATAAATTGTTCAGCAAGGACTTGGAAATACAAATTACTTCTCCGAGGACAAGGAGGGTCATGCCCAATAAATGTTCTGAGTAAAAGGTTTTGGCTAAATTTGATGTGTCTATGGTATTACATAAATAACTTAGATTGAAAAGAGAATTAGCACATTTTCAAAAATAAAATGAAACAAAAATCATTAAAAGTCTTGGTTAAAGAAAAACTGTTGCTCTCATCCAAGTGTTCTATGCAGTGCTTATTGGAAGGGGGAGATAGGAACCTAGATGAACAGATCTAATGCACAAAGAAAGAACTTTATTAGTGTTATTAACATAACTGCCAATGTCATCTGAACCCCTACTATATGACTGGCACATGCTAGGTGCTTTTCATTTATTATCTGATTGAATAGTCATGATCATGTAAGAAGTGGAAGCTGGAAAACTTTTCATAATTCGTTCAAAAATCTCACAGCTATAAAAATAATAGAGAATCCAATTCTCATCTGGGGGCTATCTGATCACAAAGCTGGCATCTCTTCAGCCTAAGATGTGCCTCTGAAATCACACCTTCTTTTAAGGTTCATGAGATTGAAACAACTCAGACATCTCTAGGGGGAAAAAGACTCTTTTTGGAAAAATGTATCTAGCAACTATCCATGAAATAGAGGACAACATGCATATATTCTCACAATTTTATACTGCCTGCTACCATCAAAGATGAGTATGTTAAATATACTACCAACAAAAACCTTGAAAATGTACAGTCAGGGTTATCTGTATAACAAAGATTGCAGGAATGAGGAACTCTCAAGAATTCACAATACTAAGCTGGAGACTGGAGAGAGATGGAGTTAACTTACCTTCAGAATGTCAAAACAAAATGATAAACTGACTTGCAACCGAAGCATCAGCAACACCATAGATCTAAGAAGATAAATCCTTTACTTATTCCATCAGTGAGGATGAAAGTTCACTCAATGATTTAATATCACAGATAGAAAATTTATTTTTACAGAGGGAAACAATGGGAGGAGATGAAAAAATTCATTTTGTAATTGAATATTGTGTTCCCATCCCGCTACTGTTTCACAGCAGTAACTTCATGTCCCTTGTGAAGAAACTGGGGTCCACTTGGGTGCAGGTCCCATCTCTGTTCTCAGCAGGCAGGTCCCTCTAGCACATCACTTCTCTTTGTGTCAGTTCCATTATTTATAAAGTGAAAAATATATATGATTAATTAATAAGGACTCACAATTATTATTAACAAGCTATTAATAAGCATTCACTAATGCTATTAATTACTAATAATTATTAATGATCACTTGTTAATAAATTAGTTATAAGACACAGGATAATACCCTGTGCAGCTTTTTGGGGTTTTGTTCAATATGTATGTCCAGGGGCATATTTAAATAAAAATAGCTGAAATATAGATAACCAAAATGGATTGACAATTTGCCATGTGTCAAACACTGAAATTAATTCCTTACACAGATCAATAAGTTTTTGAAGCAGGTACTACCCACATAGGAAAAGTGAAGTTGAAGAAGTAATATATCTTTTGTCTCAGGTTACATGGTTAATGACCCTTGGAACTCAGAATCATCCCAGGTCATCTGACTCCAGAGTCTTTCTTAATTAGAAAAAAGATAATTATTCTCCTTAATATAGGAAGGGAAACTCACCATTAAAGAACTAAGGGAGTTGACTAACAATGGGCATCAAATTAATTCTTAAACTAGCTTATTTTAAACTGACCAAACCAAGATAACATATATTGTCTTAAACTCAAGAGGGAATAATGCATGTGTATTTAATTTGTCAGAGATCGTTTTCTAAGCACAAATGTATATTCAAACTCCTGCATGTCCAGTATTGATTCACTTCACTCTAAAAAGACAAAAAGAAAATAGCTACATAGATTAACAATGACCTGATTATATTAGCTTTGTTCCCTACAGAAACTTTCCATCTTAATTATTAGCCCTCTATTGGAATAAAGACAATACTTTCTATCCTTAGTTAGCCTCAAGTTGCATCCTTAGAAATTCACAGATAACAGTTATTTACTGTAATCTATCATGTTCATGTGCTCACTAGCCCAAGATTGCCCACATGATGTCAAGGTAGAAATGTTCTATGTTTTTAATTAGATGATCCAAGAAAAAAAGTGCCCCCCCCCAAATAAGTTGATATGCTTAACTGCTATGCTAATCAGGTTTCCTTTTTTTACAATAGAATTTGTCAAGACTATTAATATATTTGCCAGTGGGTATGTTGTGAACCTCCGGGAAGGAGATTTAGTAAAGTCGTTTTCCTCACATTTTATTTGACCGTAGAGGTTTTATCTGTTAGAGCACAGATTTATATCTGCAAGAGGCAAGCAGTCTCCAAAATACGCTTTAGAAGTCGAAACTTCAGTATCAGCTCTGTTTTACATAATAAATTTTTCAAAAATAGATATTGTTACCTCCAGTAGGCCACTAAAACTAAAGGAAACAAGCAACTTAACTAAGGTTGTCGCTGTGCCTGGAATACAACTACAAATGGTTCTGCTCTTTCTTCCATGCTGTGCTGTTGCTCTGGTAAAGCCAGAGCACTGGAAGGTCACACTCCCGGGGCAGGCTGCCAGCATATGTCCCATCTTTCCTTCCAGCACCTCCAGTCACCACCAGTCATTTAGATGTGGAGAAAGTAAGCCAGTCACCATTTCACTAGTGTTCCTAGCTCCCTCTCTTCTTTATCCTCTGGGGGGGAACACAGTCCATAGGTTTCTTCTCTGACTCTGAGATGGGGGATTTAGGGAGAATTAAAAAAAAAACAAAATTTCCATTCATCATGAGTACAAACATCACTTTTGAAAACCTTGAGGAGCCAACAGGCCTTACCAGAAACATGCTATCTTTGAGCTAATGCCCCAGTGGGGAGATGGGAGTCCTTAAACCTGGCGAATCCTCACAGTCAGATGTTCCTACTAGTTGGAAAGTTGAGATGGGGAGAGCGCAATCTAATATCATCTAGGAGCTATGAATCTACATTCATCTTTCTAGTTGAAAGAAATCTTATTTATTTCTACGTATATAACATTTCCTTCCATGGGACTGGTAAAAGAAGCCCTTCACTTTCCTTTTTAATGTCAAGATTTTACCTTAAGTACTCATAAAGTGACTGTTTCTTAAACAAGAATCATTATAATTTCATTCACTTACATGTCATGTAAAGTTTTCTTTTGTTCTACTTTCATTGTCTCATTTAATAAAATAGTAGTTCTGCATTTTAAGTTTGTATTCTTTTTTTAATATTCTAACAACTCTACAAGACAAGCAAAAAAAATCAATTTACCCCATTAAGTAAATTATGTTGAATTTATTTTAAAATTCGGTTAACACATAAAACCTATCTCTTTTACTTTAAACCACAACTTTTGTGGTCTTTTACTGTGGAAAAAATAATAAAATATTTAGACAAACTGTAAATCTTTAAAACACATTATTTTCTTCAGTGAAACAAACCTTATGGTCATTTCCATGCAAACAAGTAATGGTTTCCTTTTCTAGGTAAGTGATATTACAAGATGCAATTACTCAGAATTTGAGCCATCCAAGAAGACCTAATTACAGCTGATAGGCAAAGACAAACAGAATACTTTCCTATCAAGACTATTCCCCAGGGGACATAAACCTCAAGAGTAAAACACCTTTCTTAAGGGGAAAATTGAAAATGAGAAAATGAGATGAGACATTTGGATCCACAAACAAGAAGAAACCAGGAAATGGGAGTGGGATTGGTGTGGGGAGCCCAGCAAAGGTTGCTCTGCTTTATTATAGGATTTAGCAAAATGTCACACTGATTCCTAGGAGGTAACCAAGTCTACCATGACGTCAAATCCAATTACTATGGACACTACTCAGCATTTTCTCACACCAAACTCTAAGAGCAGTGGGTGCTCAAGTTTCACCCCTAACTTCCAGAACAGGTGGAGGAGTGCCTGGAGGTGGAGTTTAAAAGAGCAGGTAGGCAGAGTTTCAGGCTTTTCACCCAGCTCTCATCTGTGACACCTGCGTGGACCCTGCCTTACATAAGCAGATACCTGTACTAGGAAAAACAGCACCTGTTTACCTTGGTCCGTCAATTTCCTCTCCCCATAATGCTTTTCCCCTCACTCTCTGTACTAATAAACCTTCTGTGCTTTTCCTGGGCCTGTTTGAGGGTCTTCTCTGGTTTTCTGAAGTGTGTGGGTGAAGCTGCACCCACAGGATCAGTTTGCCTAGTTTTAAGGCAGCAATTAGGAGTTGGTCGGAGGAAAAAAAAAAAAAACAGGAAAAGATGAAAACCAATTTAGAGAAAAAAGAGAAAAAGTGGGATTATGGATGTGGTAGAAATGAAATGATTAGGAAAATTAGAAATCTTTGCACACAGAGCAAAGGTGTGATCCTAATGAAAACAATTAAATATGCAATTCTTCTATCAGGTTTTTGGAAATTGTGACTTTAAGCAAAGTATAAAAACAAATCATTTTTACTCTTACGTAATTGATATAAATAAGAACTAAGATCAATGGCATATTTCTGGCCACAAAAACATCACCAAACATGAACTAAAGACCTCAACGATCACTTGTATTTGTTCATTCTTTTATTGATTCACTTTCCTTCACTCTAATTCCAGTTCGCTCTGGTGGCCAGTCTATTCAGCTAGCTGAGGAACAAATAGAAAACCAACCATAAACAAAGCACTCTTCTGTCACTGGGCACACCTTACACACATACACACACACACACACACACACACAGAGCCAAATGGGAATGTTGAGATATACCAGTGACCCTCACGTGCACATCTTTGGTGTTTTTTTTTCAATAATTTTATTTTTACATATTTATATTTTACATCATTGTCTACCCCAAGGTTCTCCCACCACCTTAACACCCATGAACCAACTTCATCTTTTGTGTCCATCCTTTCCCCTGATTTTTCCCTTCTCCCCCCACATCTTTGGATTGAAGAGAAAACAGAGTTCTCAGAGAAAATCCACACAGACATGGGGAGAAAGTGCAATCTCCACAGCCAGTGGACCCAACCACGAAGTGATTTTTATTTCTATCTATATTACCATAATTAAGTGATATTTAACTTAAGGACATTATTAGGGAATCTGCAACTTTAAATTTATCATTAAATGTAAGATTCAGGACCCCTCCCAGCACTGGTCATTCCAAATACTGGAGTGAATAATAAAGAGTTATATAATTTCATGAAAATTATAAAACTTAACTATTTTAATGACAATTGGTTAAGATTATGGTCTTCTACTCTAATTTTCCCTCTTTTTCCATTCTCCTTAATGGCAGAAAGCTGAGAGTATTTTTGGTATAGAGTTGAAGTAAGTTGAGTTGGGACTACTTTTAATTTGGAGTAGGGGTCACATCAAGGTCAAAGCAGGAGATAGAAATCACAGTAATTTAAGGTGGAAAGATGTGATATAAATAATTATTAACTATAAAAGTTGTTCGTAGTAAAAAGGGAATTGACTTGGAAGAATAATGCAGGAATGGAAGCACTTGGCCTAGTCACTACCCCTTGGGCTGAATTTGAGTCACCAAGAAAGTTATCCATAATTGAGACTCAGACTATGCTAAAAAGAGCATACTTGTGACTCCATATGGTGCAGAAATCACACGAATGCAGTTTTGGTGGGACTTGTGAGAAATGGATCCTTTAGAGTACCAGAGAAGGCTCTCTCCTCCTGTAACATCTCTTCAGCATGCCCTATTGACAAAACTTAACACTGTACCAGCTGACAAAGGAAAAATAAAAAGGCCTAGATTCACCTTATAGAGCAGGCAATGAATTTAGAATTGAGAAAGAATTCATTATTAACTGGAACAGTCAATAACTTTGGCTACTCAACTTCTATGTGCACTCTTATTTGTACACATATTTAAACTCCAGTACCTCAACAAAAACAAAAAAATTACCTTTAAACTTCCACTTAAAAAGTTATCTTGTATTTTCTCTATCATTTTACCAAAATGATAATCATAGTCCTAAGAGTCATTGCATCCTTTGTTGCCTTAAGTTATTTCTGTTTCTTTGTGCTGAACTATAGAATTATGCAAAAATATGCAAAACTTCTGCATATTTTTTGTTTCTATAATCACTCATGAGGTTGTAGTTGTTATCCCAAGCTTCTTTCTTCAATATCCATTCCATATGTGCTTTGCCTTCAGAAATTTGACAGCTCAGGGTTCTTTACCTGATAAAGAATCTTCATTCTACAAGGGCCTGAGTCCTTGCTTGTCCTGTCTCTTTTCGGTTGTCATAGTTTTTACACTGCCATCCTCTTTGCCATTGAGCATGGAAGTACTAGAGACATCCCAAAGTTTCAGAGTTTTTAGATATAGTCCTCCTTGGGAATCCGGTATAAACACTTAAGCCAGAAGATTAAACACTTTTGTTTGGTTTGCCCACTGACAATGCATGAGGAGTCCCAAGTGACTACATGTCATCAGTCCCATCATCTCATCCAGGGTTACAACTGCCATGGCTGCTGCAGTAAGCATTTTCCTTTTGAGTATTAAGAACAATAAACCAGCTGAGCTCAAGTTTCCTTCTTCACTGTGCAAAGCTGACAACATTATGAACTACTCTTTATGTAAGTATATTAGAAAATAAAATGAGATGAAGCCTTTGAAATAGCATTTTAAATCTGGTATACCATGCCTCCAAAGATCAAGAAGGGTGTGGGTGTCACTGGCAGTTCAGATATAAGCAACTTATTTTTCACTTTCAAGAGAACATCTAACTACACTCCAGGTTATCAAACTCCTAGCAAATTTAGGTGATATGACCCTTAATTTTTGTGACATTTTAGCCTTCACATGTGCTTTACTAAGGCATTTAGAGTACTTACTACTTCCTTTTCATCATGTCCAATTCACTGATGTCAATGGGTCTATCAAGTGTTGTTTCATGCACTATTTTTATAGATGGATGTATTCCTCAGTCACTTCCATGCATAATTGATTTATTGCCAATTATTTTCAGGTCAAATCACTTTCAGGATTCACTGTGCCTATTTGTTAAACTAACACAAAAGTGTACTGGACAGATATCACACAAATGAATTTTGGAAATCGATCTAGGAGTGAGTGAGCTGTGAAAAGTGAAGAAGAAACAAGATATAAATATGCAAAGGCAAAAGTTAATCTGTGAAATTTCTTGCAATAATCAACCATATATATCTGTAGGTAGAAGGTTCAGCTATAATAAATATTTAATTAAAATAGAATCTTTATTGTTAATGAAGTATATGCAATAAGGTGCCATGTATTTTTCCTTTTTTGATATGAGTTAAATGAAATAAAGTCAATATGAATTCCTTTGCAGAGGACAAATTTGTAGCAGTACTACATAAATTATGTTTATAAAATTCTGTTTACTGCATCCCATATAATATGAATATAAATCAAATTTCTATCAACGAGGTAACAAACAATAGTTGAATTGCAATTCAATAATATCAGAATTATAACAAAATGCTCATCATTTGAGGAGGAAAACCAAGAATATGCAAGCAGCTAATTAATAAAAAAATATTTCTCTGGATTTTTTTATGTATATGGCATTATTCAGTCTTTAAAAACTTGTCATTTCTTGTAGTTTCTTAACTCATACATATTCACTTTTGTACTTAAATATATACTGGTAATTATGTATATTTCAATGTAAGTCTTCCTAAAGTATATAAACTTCAACCAAACTTGAATGCATGCTTACACAGGTAAAGCATAAAGCAATGGATTTGTAATTTCCCTAATAAGATTGAGGTTTTAATATTCAACCATGTGAGAAGGGGCATCGGGGGAATCTTCGTGGCACTTTTAAGCTGTTAGGGAGTCATGGCATGGGGATATAGGCAAATGGGAGAGGATAGCATTTTATGAATAGACAATAAAACATCTATATTGGAAAAAATACTCATCCATGTTTAAAATCTAACTTTTGATCATGATACTATGATTCTTATGCTTAAAGATCTTAACGCAATAAAAGCAAATCTAAGACTTCTAGTTTATAGAAATATAATGTTTCCTTAACGTAGACTACATTCTGCATGGAGATGAACTCACAAAAGCGAAGGTCTTGCCTGCTGGTAAATTCCTCATGTTATGGTATCACACTTCTTAAGAATGTAACGAAACTTTAATAAAATCTAAACTGAAAAACCCCTTTGAGTCTCAGGCTCACCTTTATGCCCCGACCAGTGCCTGTGAGCCATTCCAGACTTGTCTACTTACTACAATTTTGTTGCAGCAGGTGGCAGTAAAGAGTCTGACTCTTAATCAGTGCATGATCATCGTTTCTGATACAAAAATGGAAGACAGGAAATCTTTTTTTTCTGATTAGTCAAAGGTGTTTACATGGACTAGTACATGCTGAACTGTTTCAGTTCTATGAAAATTCCATCAAAACCTCAGATGCAAATGCAATCCCATGGGCCTGACAATTTGCACAGCTACCTGAATTTGGTGACTGGCTAACCTTGGAGTGCCTTGGGAGAGAGGGAACACATATGGCAGCAATATAGTTTCTTTGGGGAGGATTTAGGGTATTTATCTGGAATTTGTATAACTCTTTAAAAAATAATTAATCTGTTAAACTCTATTGGTTGGTACCAAAAAAATTCACTGAATCACTGAATATGGTTAAAAAGTATCCAAGACAATGTGATCCAAGTGTGCAATTTGAGCCTGCTATCGGTTTTATTTAAAATGTAAATCTTCCTATTTTTATACACATGTTTATGACTCTATGCACACACCTAAGAATATCGCAATTATAACTGTGGTTTAAAATTCCAAGATTTTTATATGTCAAAAGTGAATAGGAAGTCCTATAAAAATTAGTGTTTGCATAGTATTCTTGTAAGCAATGAAGTGAGTGCTGAGAGAACAAGAGTTAAAAACCCTAACCGACAAACAGCAGGAATGGCTTTCAGTTTGGGACATAAGAGGCCACATGCCCCTGAAAGCCTGGAGAACAGGATCCTGTGGAAACAGGAGCAAAATAATGTAAAATAGTTGAAGGTTTAAACATCAACTAACTGTAATTGAAAGACCATGAATATATATGCTGGGTCAGTTATTTTTTTAACAAAAATTAATTCGAGTTGCTCTATCATTTTAGCTGCATAAAATACCAACATATTTGATAGTTTGCCAGCTTGCCTTTCTTAACAGATTAGACTAAAATGTCTCATTTCAAACTAAAACAATACTACAATCCACATTAAAGGTATTTCACAGGGGACCAGCTCCTTGTTATTTTCCTTATGTCTTAAAATCTAAGAATGGTACAAATTACACTGTTTGTACTTAATTTTCATCTTTGATTGGTAAACTTTCATCTGTCAATAAGATGTACTTTCTTTTGGGAATTCTCTCTTCTCTCCTGGCTCTTTTGTGACTATACCGCATAGGATTCTTAAACATATATATATATACATACATACATACATACATATATATATATATATATATATATATATATATTCCTGAGTACTCCACCCTTCCCATTACTATAGTCATTATTCACACACAATATAAATTTTTCTTGTGGTCTTTTTATGATTTGGGGGGATAAATGGATTAGGTAGAGTTATTTTATTTGTTTTCTTTGGGTTTTTTATTTGAAGCAGGTCTTTTAGCCACTTGTGAGGTTTTACTGTACCAGGTTGACTTTGTGGTTGGAAATAAATATCTTCACTCTCAACGATGACCACCTCTGAAAGTACAGCCCTATGTTTCCTGACAGATATAAAGTCATCTGATGTAAAACAAGCTCATGCTTAGTTAATGAATATTCAGCAACCTATCACACTGAAGTCAGAAATACAAATACAAGTGGCATCCTTGTGTGCCAGAAGACAGGCAAGGGTCAAGAGTAAAACACAGGAATGAAGACATTTAGCAAAGCTTTGATATGGAAGAATGACCTAATGGAGAATTACTTGTTAAAGGTAAGTAAGAAAGGACTGAAATCAAGAGGCTGCTCAGCATATCTAAGTCAAGAGAGGGTTCTTCTAAAGATGTCCACACAGAAGAGCACTCTATTGCTGCCTGATATGGAGTAGCTGAACCAAATGACATTTGTGTTCCCCATTTTTTAACATTTTTAAAGTTTAAAAAGATTATTTTCAACATTTTGATGTTTCCTTATTGTCCTTTCAGCTTTTGAATTCCCTTCTTGTTTCTTTTTTTTAACCCAATATTTCCAATTTTCCTGTAACTGTGCTTTCATTGAACATGATTCCTATTTTTTCTTAAGGAATCCTTGAATGCAGTATGTCCTTATATTGTAGGAGAATGGGAAGAAAGAGAAGTTAAAAAATAAAAGAGGAGAACAGAGGAGGAAAGCAAAAAAGAGAGGTCTGAAGATGGAAGAAGTATGGACAATGATGGATTTATAGATTACTTATTGATGTATTAAATTTTATTGATAAGCTAGAGTTTGATTAATAAATTATCTTCATCTCTTACGAAATTGGCAGAAAAAAGACATCCCCCCAAAAGGAAGGGAATATCTGAAAACAAACACTTATCATTAAACACAGACACAACTTCAAGAAAATATCAAGAGATTCAGAATTGGTGTGTCACAGCCAACCCTGTCCTCACCCCCACTCTCGTTGCTAGGTTCATAAACATGTGACTGAGGAAAGAGAACCACCTGAGCTGTGAGCATTCAGTCTGGCAGAACTCTGGGGCAGATGGGTGCTCTCCTAATCTAAGAAGCACTAGGAATGAATTGCAAAGATTAGAGTGATTACAAGAAGAAGAGATTGAGCAGCTTTGTTGCTTGGCTTTTTGTTTGTGATGGCTTTGTTGATCTGTATCCTGATCTTATTTGAACATGGGAGAAAAGGGAGATGGGAATTATGGATACACAGGGGAGAAGGTGCAGAGCTGCTGTACAATGTAGGCACATCTATGGCTCCATGAGGTGAATTTTCCATAGACAAATGAATAATAATAAGACTTCCTAATCTTGCAAGAACCCTTCCAAATCTGAGAAAGAAGTTGAGCTATGTATTGACATAATCATGCGTTTTGTTTGTCTGCTTGTTTTGTTTTTTTTCCCTATAAGGTTAAATGATGTTGAAACTCAGTTGAGAAGTAATGCAATTGAGGATATATTTAGTTTGAGGCATGTGGGATATATTTATGTAGATCTTGGTAACTTCTCTTGAAAGTTAGATCAATGTTGATCCTCCTATTATTGGAATGACCTCCAGCAATATTCCCACCCTCCAAAGATACAAGGCCAGAGGTGATATCATTATCCAAATGTAGCTAAAGTACTTATATGAAAAATATATAAGTACTGGAAGCAAAATAAAATATTAAATGTTCGGAACTGGAAGCTAGATGTAGACTTTTTTAATAAGTACTGTAGCCAAATTTGAAGGCTAGTAAATGAATAATTATCCTCAAATTTATTTGTTGCCAAAGAGATTTCATTGATTCATATGCAAGTTTTTACAAACTATCAATAATTATTAAATGTGCAATATTTTAAAATTATTTTTAAAACATTTTCATAGAAAATGAAATTACAAAATTGTTGTCACACAAAGAAGTGGAAAAAGAATATGAAATGAAAATATGTAGAAAAACATTTTCTACACAGTAAAAACAACTATTTTCTGAATTGCAATGTTTGTGGTATTCATCAGATTTATCATTGCCAGCATTTGTGTAATCTGTCTCATGTTGAATAGCATTTACTTTCGTGTTTAATGCTGAATTTTTACCTTGTATCCTTTTTCATAAAGAGCGTCTCTGAAATTATTTCCATTATTTCTGCTTTTGAAACTCCACTCAATCTAGATTCTACTCTTTTGCCCAACAGAAGTGTGGCTGCCAATGACGATCAGTAACGAAGGCCAGGGTCATGAGTCATTAAGTGCTCATGATGTTTGCTTTTTTCTCTCTCTTCCCTACCCAGAAACAAGAGCAGAAGAATTTTGCTTTGACACTGAAGCTCTATCCTCAAGTCCCCTTAGCTCCAATGAATAGGAGTGAAAAATAAAAATCTTGCACTCACGTTGTTGAACCTGCTATCTCTCCAGCCCAGGTCTTGGTGAATTCCCTAAAACTTAGACAACTTTGACTTAACTATCAAAGTGTAATGTTAGCTATTCTGGTGTGAACTTTTAATAACATAAAGATACCAAAAGTATACTTGAACTGCCTAAGTTCATTAACTACTCAAGAAAGAAGATTTCTTGGAACACATTTGGAGCAGTACATGGAGACCAAAAAAAAATGTGAAGACCTTACCGCCACCAGAATAAGTTACCACCACCAGAATAAGTTACTGCCACCAGAATAAGTTACCGCCACCAGAATAAGTTACTGCCACCAGAATAATTCTCCACAAGCAAGGAAGAGAAAATAGTAACACATCGACTTGAGTTGAAATAGAGAGAAGCAGGGCACTGGAATGTCCAACCACCGTGCTAGACAGGGGTGGGTAAGAGGACTGTTCTTAGTAAATCATGTTCTTGTTACTGGTATGTAAATTAAACTATGTTAAAAATATGCTGACCCTGAAGTAAGCAAGTAATATATGACTTGAAAACTCATTAGGAAGATGCAAAAGAAGAAAGTTTTCAAATCATGGATAGTCATTGATTTTAAATCTTGATGTTGTTATAAGAACATTATCAACATCAGATTATGAGTTTAAGGGAATTATTGGAAAAAAGGGGCTTTAGGGAATGGAAAGCATCTTACTGAGGATTAGGTTTTTTGATTTTGTAGACTGGTTTCCTCATAAATATAACCATCTAAAGAACACTTAAATAAAGGAACATGTAACTGCTTAGAAGTTGGCAGTTCCCTGGCAATGCTAGTGGGTCTCCTAGGGGTTTCACCCAGTTCCCTCCACACTCCTGTTTCCTAAACATCTTCATTCTATGTAACCTGAACTGGAGTCAGCAGAAGGTAGAATGCCATTGCCTTTTGGAAGTGGTGGCAAATCTACCTGATTTCATTTGAATTTTCTGATTTGTCATTAAATCTAAAACTTCAGACTTACACCAGTTAACTCTTCACCTCCTGCGAAAGTGATCTTTACAAAATATATGTTGGTCAAGTCACTCATTTGCCATAAATTACTTAGTTACTCCTTTTCCCTAAGGGAGGGAAATTAAAAGTTTTTAGTTACTTTTCGAAGTCCCTTTTGATCAGATCTTGTCTAAAGTCTCATCTATTATACGCTCCCTCCAGGCCTCCAAGCATTGCTACAATTGCACTGAGCTCATTGTTTGAGGTCCAGGTAGAGCTTGATACTTTTGTTAGTGATGATTGTGTCCTGAGAAACAGCAATGGCACAGTGCTACTGAACAAATTGGAGAGATATTTTTGAAAGGATATATAGTGCCTATGAAATAAAATCATATGGGCATTAAGAAGAGAAGGGGATTAAGAATGGTGATATTATGTGGAGAAAAAGGAAGACTTTCACACTGTTGGTGGGAATGCAAACTTGCCCAACCACTATGGAAAGCTGTGTGAGGACCCTCAAACAACTAAAAATGGAACTATCATTTGATCTAGCAATTCTACTTCTGGGAATCTTCCCAAAGGAGACAAAAACGCTGCTTCATAAGGACAGCTGTACTCCTTTGTTTACTCCAGCACTACTTTCAACAGTCAGGAATATGAAAACAACCCAAATACCCCAAATGGTAGAACAGATCAAAAACTTGTGATATATTTACACAATGGAATATTATTGAGCAATCAAAAAAGAGGAACTTACGTCATTTGCAGAAGATGAATGGAACTAGAAGGAATCTTAACAGTAGAAATAAGCCAGAAAGAAAAAGATAAACGCTGAATGGTCTCTTATATGTGGGATATAGAGAAAACAAAGGAAAAGTTAAAACTAACACACTGACAAAAAAACTAAAGGATACAGAAGGGAGAGGCGAGTTGAGAGAGGGAAATTAGGAGAAGAATGAGCACAAGAGATCAGGATGATAATTTGTGGGTGACATGGTGGTGCGAGAACTTCAGGGTATACAACGACATAAATATAGATATATATGCAATATTTCTTTAAAGAAAGGTGGTATTTATAACTAATAAGAAAAAGAGTGTTGATATCATTAAGTGATACTGAGATATAAGGTAGAATGTCGGTTTGGGAGGATGATTAAGTTTGTATTTGGATATATTCACAAGATCCTTCCAGGTCGACTCATTTTCATTTGATTTTCTCCATATTTCCTTAACTCTTGGTCTTGCATAATCTGCCATCACTAGTCCTTACTTACTAAACATTGTGCCTCAGTGACTCTTGTGCACAACCTAAACATAAGGTGACCCAGTTGGGATTACATCTCTCTTAACAACTGGCTAGGTGAGCCAGGAGGAACTGAGGTTTCATGTGGGTATTTTGAAGGCTCATTTGGTTTGTTATTTTTCTTCCTTGAGGATGACTGTCAGTGTCACCACTGAGAAGTGAAGGAGGGAGACAATTTAGGCCTGCTGAACATATGTTTCTCTACCACAATCTTCTCACAGATTATCCCTGAAATAGAGTTTAGAGACCAATGTAGAAACTTCATCTGGCCCTCAGAATAATACATAGCAAAGTATCTAAGAGGAGGTAAAAAAAATCAACTGTGATCTGCATCAACTATCTAAAAAGCAAAATGTTTCTAGTTTTGTCAATAATATGGTTGGTATACCACTTAAAGAAGCTTATTTTGTCCTCAGAATCACTTTTTATACTATTTTAGAAATAAAAAACTAAGACCCAAAGAGATAATCCAAGTCAAATAATTCTAGGTGGCAGGGGAAAAAATGACATCCAAGCATTTTAGATTGTAAACATTGTGTTCCTTTCACAGCATCCTACCAGAAATGTTTAGCTAATGATGAAAGTTGTAGCATTAATACATCAGTAACACTGAGAATATTATTAACCATTTGAATTAGTTGCTTACTTTTTCTGATTAACTCTAGTATTTCAGTAACTCCTAATCATAGAAGTTTTTATCTAACTTTCCCATGAAAACTTATTTGTAAAACCCAAAGCATTTTGATGCTTTCAGCATAACACAATCATTAGAGAATGTGCATAAATTATTTTAAAGGCATAATAGATCTCCAAGGACACCTCATAGATTAAGTGTCAGAAATAAAATATTGCATTTCAACTTCATAGGCCTTTTGGAGTAGAAATGAAGACAATAATTGAGTGACCTGTAAAGGCAATTTATGGTATTGTACTTCTAGAGGCTAGTCATTTTTAGTAATAATTTAATAAAATACATGATTTGATCCCAAGAGTAGACTCCATATCCTTCAGTTACTATCCCAAGTTATCAGATTACATTTGTGCTTTACAGGATTTAGAGCTGTTTGCTTTATCATTGCAAACTTTGCTCTGCTTCAGAAAACAGTATAATCTATACTGGAGTATCTGGAAAAACCTCTGAATAAAAGGATTCTTCAGAGGCACCAATGCTAAACAATGTGATTAGTAATGAGGGAAGGTTGACTTTGACTCATGTACCGGTCTTCATAATGCCAGTCACCAGCATGGCACCTCAGATATAGCTGGGGTAAAGAATCAAAGAAAGAAGGTCCATTCCAGCCTCCTCTGTAGTAAAGCAAAAGATGAATGCCTGCTTGCTCAACTTCTCTATATTCAGAAATACCTACACAAAGCCCAGTGGGCTCTGGGCAGCAGGAGATCTGTAAATTCCCTCGTCTGTTTGGTTCTGCTCGAAGAGCAGCCTTATTGAGCTCTGTGATATTGCTGTTTCACAATTTCCTAGACTGCTTCTTAGCCCTTCAAAGAATAAGGAAATCAATAAAGTTTCTTCTGTTTGTTTATTGCAATTTGGTATACTGTCACTTCAAAACCTTCTGTCCATGCTGGCTCTCACAGCTGAGGGAGGGTGGGCGGCTTGAAAAGCATCTCTTCTTTAGGAGCTTCGTTATTTCTTTCCCTATTCCCTGTGGCTGAATACAGGATGATTTAGCAACATAGCACAGTGAGGGGGATGTCATGATGGGCTCTGACATTGCCTGCCTGGGCTGCAGGCAAAGGCCAGAATCATGGTGATGGCTGATCACATGAGAGAGAGGGAATTGCAAGCATCTCAACAGCTGGACCTGCTACCAGCAAGTCCTGGGCTCTTTCTCTCTTGGACTTGGAAATAAAGCATTCCCAGCAGTAATTTTTATTTTACATCTCATCAGTTTCTCCAGTCATATGCAACAATCATTTTTGATGGTTATGGAATAGCTCTCCAATCTTTGGCAATCACAGGCTTTCCAATAAAGTCAAGGACCCAAAAATGGTGCTCCCTTCTTCACCTCCCAATTTAATTAAAATTTTTTTTAATTTTGTATTTTAAAAAATATATATCTTGTCCTCTGAGGAACTCTGCCTTTGAAAACAAATATACTTGAATTTAATCTTAAGCAATTTTTTTTTCTCTAAAAGGGGAAATTGTGGTGGGGCCATAGCTTTGCACCAGTAAATCTGTAGGGGGAATTTCCATTTGAGAATATACTTGGCACTTCTTGCATAAAATATCTGCTCCTATATCCAGTGTTGGCAACTCAGTGTAAAATCTTTCTCTTTCATGTCCATCTTTATTGTAGGAGTGTTTAGCAAAGCTCGATGATCAGTACTTTCTTTCATAAAATTGGAAAAAAACTGTTTAGGACATACAGCTGCTACCAGGAAGTTGTAGTTGCTCTTGCCCTTGATGGGAAAGCTACTTCTAAGCAAGTATAAACAGTTTTAACTACAAACAGGAGACACTGAGAAGAGATATATTGGTGTTCTATATGATTCTTTCTGGGACTAGTGACAATTTACAAGTCCATTAATGCTTTAGGTCAAGAGATGGAAAAGACAGCTTCCTCATTCTAACTGCAGAAGAGAGAAATCCAAAGAGTATGAACTAGTTGAAGAAGAAAATAATTCAGTCACTAAAGTATATTAGAGTAAGAATCAGAAACACAAATCATAAAACTCGTAGAATGAATAGAACAACTATTCAATAAAAGAGCAAAGACTCAGTGATATGGTCCAAATAAATATGAAATAATATTCATATAAGGTGAGAATATTAAGATTTGGAAAGAGGAAAATAATACCTGGAATTAAACTGGATCACAGTCTAATGGGCAGGATATACACATCAGTCATTTATAAATCAAGTATATTCCTATATATCTAGAAGTATTTAATATTCAGCTCATTGTCATTTTTTTCCTACTGTGTGTCTTTTCAACTCCTTGTCAGACTGAAATACTGAGGTATGATTTGGAGTAGAGCCATGACAATGACCAAAAAAAGTATGTACTGGTTACATCAACAATGACTCTGTGATTGAGAATTTAACTAGGAAAAAAAAGGACATCTATTTTCCAGTATTTGTAAGGATTTGCAGAACATTATGTCTGTATTTTCCCTGCCATTTCTGAAAAAAATGAAAACAAAAGGATCTAAATTAGTGTTGTCAATTATCTAGGAAGGATTTATAACAATGTTTATTGGGCCATTACATAGTTTAACTCTTAGATATGTGCTTATTAAACAATTACATATTTGATGCCTACTGTGTATCAGGACAAAAGAATTTTCCATTCATTCTCGCAAATTCCTGCTACTCCTACTGCTTCCATCACAGCCCCCCATGTGAACTTTGAACGATATTAGCATCGTCCGGTACTTTCCATGTGTCCTTCCTTCCCTGTTGCATGTATGGAAGAGGGAGGGAAAGGATAAAAGAGTATTTAGTTAAGCTTGAAGGTCAGTTGTTCTGAAGAATACGTTATTTGTTCATTCTAATTTCGTGCCATTTAATAGAATGATAGCTATTACACTGTATGTAATACATATACATACACTATATGTAATTCATGGCTAAGGCTGATGGTTATGGATGTCTGTTTACCCAGACTTGGTAGAAAGAAGTACTCCCAGGTGTACGAAGCACAGGTCAGTATCGATGAACTCCTGTAGGAAGCAGACATTCATATAATCCTCTTACCACAGTTTTTTATAAGTGGAAAAATACTTTGACTTAGCCATGCAGCTAGGAGGCAAGAGGCCCTTGCTTTAACCTGTGAGTTTATATAAAAGAAACTCTTATTCTAATTCAACAGCATAGTGGAATTCTCTATAGTTCCTTATTCATAGCTAGTAGAAAGATGGTAGAATGCTCATTACATAGAGATGAAGTGAAAGGGTTTGACTTCAAAGATTAATTTTATTACTCAGCACGGAGTAACTTTGAAAAAAGCTAATTTCCTTTAAGTTTGCCTTTTTTCCACTTCACAAAAGAAGACAATTATAACTAGCACATAAGGCTAGTTGAAGAATCAAATGATCTGATGTATTGTACAAGTATGTGAACTGCATATAACATAAATGTTAGGAATAATTATCACAGAATGTGTACATTTTAAAGCAGACCTTTCAAACTTCTTGTCTTCACAACAACCTGGAAGAGGGATTTTTACTACCTCATCTAAGCTCTTCCTCCTTTTTCTCTGTCCTGTTTCCTTCCAGAACCCCAGTTAAAATATACTTTATAAATTCACAATGTAATTAAACGTACATGATGTAAAAGACATGCTCTCCTCCTCCTGCCTCATCACCTGCACTGCCAACATGGCTTTCTTTTCACTGACTAGCACTTCCTCAGGCTGAGCTCTCCACCAAGCTTCGCCATATTTCTGGAAACACTTCAGAGTGTTTCTAACCCATGACACATTCCATGCAAAAAGGCATCTTAACACATTTGCAGACAGGAAACAAGTAGAATGTTTGTTGTAATTGCTGGAGTCTTGGAGAGAGCATACATTTAGGCAAAGTGGCTTTTATCTGAAGTTTCATTGAAAGAAATCAGCATTCTGGATTGATGACTTAGCAGAGACACAAGTGAAAAAATCCTTCCTCACACTGCCACCAAATACACAAAAATGGAGAAACACTTTCTGTAATGAAATGGACCAAATTAAAGGTGTATACAAAACTGGCATTAGGTGCGTAAACCTGGATTCCAGGGAATGATGATGTGTTTAAAGATACCAATCCCTCATTTTAAAGAGCGCACTTTTTGAATTGCTGATTTTAAAGCTACCAAGAAAATTCCTATGGTTGAACCTACCTAGAACTGGATCTTAAGAGTACAATGTATGTGCATTCGTGCACGTGCATGCACACACACACACACACACACACACACACAGAGGCTCCATGTTCTTTTAGCCCTTAGGAGACTGAAGTTTGATTTCCAAGTTAGTGGACAGGTTGGCAATTGAAATCAAACTGCTCTGTTTCTCAAAACACTAGGCAAGAGGGGCGTTTCTTCTGATTGGTTATCCCTGGAGAGAAGTAAAGAGCAGAGGGAGAAAACACTGCGGCCAAATGCACCTGAGCTAGCTGCTGGATCAATGGTCAATGTCAGCAGGGCTCTATTTAATGAAGCTTAGACGTGTGTCACCGCCTCGCCGACAACAGTGGGTAGCACTGGTGCCAAGACAGACCAAGCGGAATCTATTGGAAGACAAAATAATTGCTTCATTTTGTGGTACAAAGATATAAATCTGATTTTTGTGTACATAAGAGCTATCTTTAAATCCTTAACTGGAAGAGAGCCTCGCACAGAACATGATAAAAAGTAAAATGCAACAGAAAGAGAGCTCGTGGGGCAGTCTGGTTCACAGAACTCCGGGAGGACTGCTAGGAGGGCTTTATAGCAGAGCCGCGGATCTCGGGCTCGGCAGGCAAACATCCACCCTTAAAGCATGCTGCTCTGAAACAGAAAAAATACTTGTTTTCATTTGTGCACTTCCATGATAAAGTGTTTTGACAAATCAATAGAAGCCGGAAAAATAAAACCCACTGATGTGATTTACACCTAATTTGCCTCATTATTGCCTCATGATTATGGGGGAGCATTAGCAGGGCACCCTTGCCTGACACTGTATCTGGTATATATATTGAGTTAAAAGGAAAATGGAAGTGACAGAACTAACTCAGAATTACTAAGCCATGTTTACATTTTTTTGAATTTCCTCAGACTGACTTTGTGCTGGCAAGCAGATTGATGAGGCAGTGATGTTCTTTTAAAAACCTATGCCTGAATGTTACTAATTTAAATTCACCCATAATTTCTTTTAAGTATTAGCTGAAATTAATGGATTCTAATGATAGCGATAGCATTCATGCTTTTTCAGAGTTCTCTACCATCCACTTTATCGTTGATGAAAATGTATTATGCTGGTTTTTAAGAATTAGGATAAATTGATTCTTCACTAGATCATTGAGATATCACTAAAACAGACCTGAGTAGCTTTAAAGCAATGCTGTTCTAGTAAGAACAGTGGAGACTCTGATTTGTTTCACCATCTTAGTGGAATAGAATGTGAATTCAAGTGGACGGTCATCCAAACTGTTCATCATAACTTATTCCCAAACTAGAGGGATTCTCCTTTGAAATGAACCTCTTTGCTTACAACTTTGCCAACATTTCAATGTTCTTTCCATTTTTCTTATTTTCCTTATTTTTCTTTCCCACTGATTTTTCCCGCTACTTGAATGTAGAATGGAAAAGCGCTCCATTTTTCTCACATTTTTCTATGTGATCTTAAGCAAGTCAACATTTTGAGTGTAATTTGTTTAATCTTGCTAAACATAGAGATATTAACAACTACCTGATAAAGCATTTACAAAACTGAATATGAGAAATGTGTCTAAGTCATATGCCTAGCATTGAAAGAAATAATTTCTAATTTATTCCTATCCCCTTGATTTCCTGGTATTTATCTCAGATATGTTAAGAACGTGTGAATATGTAAATGTATAGTTCATGTATGTAAACATTCATGCAAGAAGTAGTCATTGTTCCAGGTGCTCTGCTAAGTGCTGAGGACACAGTAGTTATTAAGACAGACATTGCCCCTGCTAACATGGAGCTTATAACCAGGCATGAAGAAAACATCAAGAGCAAGAGTGTTTCATTATAAGAGAGACGTGTGTTATAAAGAAGACATGTACTGTATTAAGAACATATATAAATATATATCATTGGTCAGGAATATCAGGAAAACCTCGGCAAAACGGACCATAATGGAATCCTCATTTTCAATAATTGATAAATGGAAGTGATCTAGAAGTATGTTTTATGTATCTAAGACTCATTAAAACGGATGTTTCCAAATGACTCATTTTGTTCCATTTTCATTCGAACTGCATTGGGAAAGTCAATAGCATCCAACACAGATCTTGGAAATAAGATAGACATAGACTGTCCTTCTGATGACTGTGGTATTCAAACACATATTTCAGATTGTTGGGGGGGTATGTTAGTAAATGATAAAGAAAATATGTCAACAGATAACTATAGACACTTGAATGTGGGCATGAGGGCTGCCCACCACCACACAGTTGAAGATCCTGTACAACTTTGTATTCCCGAAAACTTAATTATAGGCATGCCTTGTACCCATGGGCATGGATTTCAAGGTGACGAGGTTACCAAGATCAGTGGATGCTCAAGTTTCTTAAGGTTGCACAACTGCAGAATCCATGGATTTAGAACCTGTAGGTAGAAAAACAAAATCCAGGCACAAGTAGACATATACGGTTCAGACTTAGAGAATTCAATAGCCATCTGTATACCTGAGGTTCTGCTAATTGGGCAGATTTGATTGTCAGAAATTTTCAATATGCCATTCATTTATCAGGAAAATACTAAGGGCCTCTATGTCAGGTACTTAGGTTATCTTCACTTCAGCTTTAGACAACACTGCATAAAGACACTGCATACTCCCAGAATCTTTCCTGTCCCCATTCCCTTGTGCTTCTTTTAAACACAGTCCTTCCTGAACCCCTGGGTTACTGTCTTTTAATGAATTTCATTTAGTCGAATCTCTTTCCAAATCAAAGTGACCCCTCCCTTACTAGGGAACCCTGGGTTCTCTTCAAGAGTGAAGTATATAGGATGAAGGAAAATACTCTAATTAACCTCAGTACTGGACACTCTTGTACCCAGGTTGCCTGCTCTCATGCTACTTTTTACTCCAGGCACTGCAATCAGTCTCACAAGGGTGACGTTTCCAGCACACACCTTCAGCAGCTCCTTTTGATTTGCATCATCTGCCCAGAGTTTTACTGCTTCATTTCTGTTCCTTTAAGAGAGATGCCTGGGGAGGTTAGAAGCAGAGTCCCAGAGGAAGCTGGCAACAGTTGAGGTAAGCACCAAAAGGACAATTAGGATGTGATCTGGGTGACTCCTAAAAAGTGCATCTACTGGGGGGGGCGTAGGAGGTAGGGGGGACGAAGGCATTTTTTCTGACCAAAAGGAAAGAACTATTTAAATCTTACTGACCCTTAGGTGAGAAAGAGCTTGAGGCCTTTTGAAAAACCATCCTGAAAGACTAGAAAGGAGAGAACAAGGCAAATGTAGATAGAGAGGCAGCCAGAGAAAGGGTGTTATTTCCAACAGCCCTGGAATAAGTAAGCACTCATTTGGTACTGGCAATACACCCATTCCTTTATAGAACACACTATAATCTCATTCTCTTGTAGAGTTAGGAATTTATATCACTATCTAACACTTGAGAAAGCAAGGATTACAGAAATAATTTTTCCACAGGATTATGCTTCTAGAAAGGAGTTAAAAAAAAGTTTCGGTCCATTTAAACCCATAGTGAAACTAATTTACTTAAAAACCAATGCTTACAAACCCTAACTTTAAAGTTCCCTTAATTTTTATCTCTTAAGCTTTAAAGTCATAGCAGATGCAAATGAACAACTGAAATGGGTATACTGTAAGATTCAGAAAGAAACTCCTCAAGTAAACTTCACAGTTAAAATCTACTAACATTCATGTTCCTTTGAAAATAATTATGTCTATTTAATTCATCATTAATTGTACTAGGAATTTATATGTAACTACAAATAACAATGCCATGAAAATTGTCTCTTAACTGCAGGTGTCTTTGTCAATGTCATTTTAAAATTTTTAACATTTTAAAATGTTGAGTTTAAAGTTCCTATACCAATTTGGTGGTAATTATGGTTATGTTAATACATTTAAACTTATGTCTGGTATTTTTTAATTTTAAATTTTTTTAATTTTAAAAAATTTAAAAATTAGCAAACATACATTTGAAATAAAATTTATAATGAGGTCAACATTTTCTTATGGCTAAAATTTGTTACTCTACCATCACATGCCTATGCACATATGCTTGGTGAGCACACAGAGAGCTTACAAAGTTACAAAGTAAGTTACAGGTTAAAAGTTAGCCACTTTCTACCACAATCTACTGTGATCCTGATATGTTAGGTGTATCTATTATTTATCACTAACCTGGCAGATTATACACCCTTAAACTTTTTTGTCAAATATTACTCAACTGTAAAAAAGATGAACTCATGCTCTTTGCAATGTGGTTGGGTCTTGAGGTAACCATGACAAGTGAAATAAGTCACAAGTGAAGTAAGGTAAAGACAAACATCAGATTATTTCACTCATATGTAGAATACAAAGAAACAGAACAAGCAAATTAACAAAATAATAACTGAGGACAAAATGGTGATTATCAGAGGGGAGGGATAAGGGTAAGAGGGAAGAGTAGATGGAGTCAATCTGAGAGCAGTGAAAGGTAGATACATTCATTGAGGTATGAAGCTATACTCCAAATGTGATTTGGCCTCCACATTTTCAGGTACAGTAGCAATCCTCACATTATTATGTGAAAAGAACATTCAATCTATCTGTTTTAGAAGCACATTATAGTAATAGAAATGTAAAGTTAATGTAGATTCAGTTCAAAGTGGGAAGAAGACTATTGCTTTTTATTTTTAAGTTTTTAGGAAGTTTTCCTTACTAAAGAACAGACATTTATAGAGAGATTAAGAACATGTAAACATGTACTTTGTTTAACTCATATTTAAAAAATTACTTCTTAGGAACTGCCCAAGTTTAGGAACACTCTCCCCTGTTTAAATTCTCAGGCTTCTCCAAGATGGTAAAGTTATGGAAATGAGTAAACTACTGTTACTGTAATTAAGTGGTAAATTAAATAAACAATGGTAGAATGTGGGAGAAAAAAATCACAGGAACATAGAAAGTTTTATTGTACTCATTTTTTAATTTTATATTTTATTTATATTAGGATATTATACAATTTTCAAAGCTAGTAACAGAATCTTTTAGTATGTGTATTTGAAGCATAACAAAATAAAAGTATTTCACAAAAAAATCCACATTACAGTACTATTGAAATATAAGGCATAGGATAATTATGCATTTGTGGGTTATAAACATAATACATTCATTTTAAAGAAAAACATTTAATATGAATAACATTTTAGTTAAAATAAATATCATGTAAATGTTAACAGCAACACCTAAGTATATGGATACAAGAAAGGTGTTTTGTGATAGATACTATGTAGAATGGTAAAGCATTCATGAAATATCTCACTAAATTTACAATCATTGCACATTGTTGAGCACTTTATTAATATAGGGATACCCTTCATCCACCATTCCTAACCTCAGCATTCCGTGTTACCTCTCAGTATTCCGTGGGTAATGGTACCAATGGTTAAAAAAGGTTTAGAATCAGATGTACCTTTCATTTCACTGTTTCTCATCTCAATTAAAATGCTTAACTTAATCAATACAAAATTTATTTATAGACAGAAATATAAAGAACAATTTGTAGGTGAATACAAAAATTAAAACTTCTAATCATCTTCATAATTCTTTGAAATGATCCCATTTTAAATCAAAAATTTTTACACAGTGGTTTCTTTCAGGAAAAATATGAACACTTAGATAAAAAAAGATATCAGAAATAAACAGTTTCTACATGTAGAAAATAATGGATTTCCCTGATCACTCAATTCTTCCCAGCTATTTCCTTTAGCAGAGACTTACTAAAAAAGCAAAGCTTAAATCTTTGCTTGAAAGTCACTGTTAGCTGGTAAACTAATGAATTTTAGAGTGGTGTAGTTTTAGATTGCAAGAAAAGATAATCTGTTTTAGCCACAGGACATTTTTTTCTCAATCAATTATATTACACTAAAATGGACATGACACCAATGGTCAACTATAGAGCTAAATCTCTTGGATGGTCAGCAAAGAGGTTTTAGGTCATTAGAATCTGGAAAGAACAATCCATGCAACCTTCAAGTAAGGTGAACCAGGTTTCCTTTGCCTATTTTAAGATAAAATTGTCCTTCAGATACCACAACTAACTGATAACACAACTGGGTAAAGTTTGGGAAGGAGGGAGTAATTTTTGCCCTTTCCACATTTTTTTCAGCTTACAAATTTTTTGAAAGTATTCAAATGATTGCAGGAAAAAATACTTATCTTAAAAAAACAAAACCAGCAATTGTATAAGCTAATGGGAGGTGTTCTCAGAACATGAGGTCTTCACGTTGGCAGGATTATGGATCTCAAGGTCATGTGGTAGCACGGAGCCTTATGAGCCAGTCTTTTGGTTTCACAATGCTGTGAGGAATAAACTGGTCACCATTAACAGGAAAGTGTTCAGGGAAAACACATTTCCACAACAGTATTTAAGAAACTCTGCTCATTTCCTTAAAGCAAATGAAGCATTCTCATCTCTGTCACCTTCATTCATGAATACAGTACTTTGTTTAAAAGTTTCTCAACAGAAATGTTCATCTCCTAAAAATTCTGGCTGTGGTAACAATGGCTAGTTTTCATTTTTCAAAACATTTTCTAAAATTACAATCTTGTATCAACTGTAGAAACTGTATCAACATTCACAGGTACAGTGCCACACACATCCTCTCTTCCTCTCAAACAAGACAAAATACATCCATACAGGGTAGACCAATTTTTTTAAGTTTAAAAAAATGTTTTCAATCCAGGGGAAGTTTTGGTATATCAAAGATTTTTTTCAAAAGGTTTTATGTTCTCAGAAAGCATTAATGAATAAAATACACATACAATATAAATAAGAAAGTAACTTGAAGAATATAAAAATATTTCTGAAGGGACCAATCAGAAGTTCAATAAAATCTATGAATAAAACATATGCTTACACTACAGTGTAAAATTATGAGTATAGCATTTAAATTTGTAAGGAAATTAATTAAAGCATAGTACTGCAAGATTATTCAAAGAATATTTTTCAAATGTACAAACAATAGCAAAAACACACACAAAAAAGCTCAGGCAATGTGCAAGTTTCAAAATTACTATCACACCAGCCAAATAAATCCTTAACCACTTTTTAAATGGGTTCATTTATACCACTTTAATGCAAAGAAACTATCCAAGATACTAAAACAAAACAAAGCAAAAAACTCTTCAGTGTCTGACTCACATTGTCCCCAAATCTTTTCACATTTAAAAGTTGCAATTTGAATGTAGAAGCAAAGAATTCTTAAATGTTTCTCAAATAGTGTATGTCTACACACATCTTAACTATATTTGAAAGCTACAATGCTAAAAACTAGAACACATATTTCAAACTGTCACAAAGAAAATCTCCAAAAAAGTTCACAATTGTGTTCATCTCAAGTGTCCATACATGACTGAAAAGCAAACAAGTCACATGTCCAAACACATTTTCAACTCGGGAGTCTCTCCTGCTGCGTGCCAGGCTGCACCTTTTATATTTGGCACTATCTGAACACAAACTGATAGCAGAAAACCCATAAGCCTCAAAACCTATAGCCACTAAAAACCATGGCATTTTACTTATTCTCCTAACACGTGATTTGATTATTCCAAAGCCATTTGGAGTTTTGCAAGACGGGGACTTAAACTGGTACAAAATGAAGCTTATATGAAAACTGGTTAAGGATTCAAAGCACATTAGCTCTGAAATATTCATCTTAACACCCAGACAGACAGGGAGGTATGATTTGCACAAAAATACTTTAAATTATTTTGGTTATGTTCTTCATGATCTTCCACGTGTTTAGCTGCTTGCGGTACACGCGTGCATCCTCTTTGCCACATCATAAACATAGGTGATATCCGGCCGCTTCTCGGGATCTGGGTTGATGCACATATTCACTAACTGCCGTAGCTACCGAGAAAAAAAAACATTACACACTTAAAGACTATTTCAGTTAACTAAAAGTGGAAAAAATTCTAAATGTCTACAGCTTTCCAAGGAAAGTACATTTTCTGACTAGATATTCATATGACTAGAAATAAACATGACTGTTGTCAGTGATTTTACTAATGTCCTTAGAAGTTTATTTATTGGTGAGTGTTAATGTCAAGCAAGATGTACTTTCCACAACAAGAGGTTTTAAATGGTCATATTACCTTTCAGAGACTAATCAGAAGATAGCTTACTAACAACATTTTTAATGATAAAAAGCTCTGAATTAATTAAATATATACATACTTATTTGTTTACATTAGCCTTGATTTTAAGTTTATATTTTCAAAATAGTGTAACATAAATTTATATAAAGTAGATGTTATCATATACATTTATCATTAGGCATTATACACAAAGTTTTAATTAGTTTATATTAGGTAGGATTTGAGGTTTAAAAAAAACACTTTCTAAACTAAAATTAAGACAGTCAACAGTACACAATAGAATAAGGAAAGTATCTTCAACAAACGGCACTGGGAAAGCTGGTCAGCCACAAGCAAAAGAATGAAACTAGGTCACTAGCTCATATCATACACAAAATTTAACTCAAAATGGACAGAAGTCTTGGCTATTAGATCTGAAGCCGTAAAATGGGCAAAATACTCCACAATACTGGTTTCAGGGATGTTTTTGGGGTTCAACTCCAATGACAGAAACAAAAGCAAACAACTGGGACTATATCAAACTAAAAACAGTAAAAGAAACTATTATTAAAACAAAAAGACCCCTTTCAGAATGGGAGAAAGTATCTGTACATTCTACATTTAACAAGGACCTGACAGTCAAGATCTACAAAGAATTCATGTAACTCAAGAACCAAACAGGCCAGGCATAGTGGTGCATGCCTGTAAGCAGTAGCCTAGGAAGCCAAGCCAGGGCCAGGGATCATGGTTCAAGTCCCGCCTGGGGCACATAGCGAGACCTAGTTCCAAAAAAATATAGCTGGGCGTGGTGGCACATGCCTATAATCCCAGCTACCTGGGAAGCTGAGGCTGGGGATTGCTTGAGTC
>PVHY01002981.1:0-114697 GCA_004024945.1 Uropsilus gracilis | reverse complement strand
ACCAAGAAATCTCCCTTACCCCATGTACAAAAATAAACTCAAAATGGATAAGAGACTTAGAGGTCAGACCTGAAACCATAGCATACATTGAGGAAAACTTGGGCAAAACTCTCCATGAACTACAGTTCAGAAATCCCTTTCTGGAAACATCTGCAGATGGCAAAAAAATGAAGGAAAACATAAACAGATGGGATTACATCAAACTAAAAAGCTTTTGTACAGCAAAAGAGACAACAGAAAAAACTAAAAGATGTCCAACCGAATGGGAAAAAATCTTTGCCCTCCACATGAGCGACAAGGGCTTAATAACGAAGATCCACAAGGAACTCACACAACTAAACAAAAGCAAAACAAAAAGCCCAATCAAAAAATGGGGAGAAGAACTGAAAAGACACTTTTCTACAAAAAGGTTTTGAAAGAAGCCTACCCTGAAGCTCTCCCAGCCAATGTGACTGTACCCTGAGGAAGTACTATGCTTGAGGCAAATGGGAGAGGCAAATGGCCCTGGGGGGGAGGACGAGAGGGGCACCTTCTCAGTGTTGGTGGTCTCCGAGATCTCCAAGCCCACCTTCGGGGGATTAACGGTGACAGAGGAACATGAGTGAAGAGTTGGACTAACTGGAATCTTCTATGAGTTACTTCCACAGAGTTTTCACTGAAAAAAGTAAAATACATCACAGTGTTGTTCTGCACACATATTATGTGCTAAAAATTATTCTCTTCTGCTTCCCCCAATCATTGAATTTATTTTTCAATCTGTGTCATTATCTACATTTCTTTAACGGAGTTCAGAAATGTTCTTTTTTTTTTTTTTTTTGAGACTAGGTCTTGCTATTTTTTGCTTGAGGAACCGCAGGCTCACGTTGCCCAGGGTACCACAGACTCAAGCAATCCCCAGCCTCAGTTTCCCAGGCAACTGGGATTACAGGCACGCACCACCATGCCCAGCTATTTTTTTTGGAACTAGGTTTCGCTATGTTGCCCCAGGTGGAAGTCAAACTGCAATCCCCAGTCCCAGCCGAGCTGACACTTACAGGCACATGCCACCGTGCTCTGCTATATCTTAATCATAACTTCATTTGCTTTGTGAGAACTCCTGATTCATCTGGGCCTAAAGTTTCATTATGATTTTAATTTAAGGACCTGAATTTGATAGTTGGCAGAGGTAATATGAAATATGCTTTCTACAGCTGAATGAATAGAATGTTGCTAGGATTTAAATTTTGATTAATGTATGACTTTTATGTTCAGCATTGCTTGACTATGTAATGTAAGATTTAAAAAAGGCTTCATGTTAAAGAATATTTTTGTACATTTGGATATTTTTGTGCAGGGGAATGAGGTAGGGCTGTAGGTGCAGACTGTGAAACAATTCTCCAGGCAACTTTGGAAATACTGTTAATGAAGTCTTTAAACATGCTAATTAAGTGCTATATTTAACCACTCCAAACTTTCCTCAGGATGGTTAGGGTACCAATGATGGAAAGTTGCAGAGGTATTGTAAACTTCTCTGGGTGGTATTTTTTTCAATAATGCAAATGATCTCTCGTTCTTACAGCATCATTTAAAAATGAATTTTGATTACTTCTAAGCTTATGAAAAATGGAATCATAAATGTGCTCATTTCCCACAAAGAAGGGGGACAGGGAAAGAGAAGAGGAAAAGAATACATTACATTTCTAAGTAAGCAGTCACAAAAGACCTTTAAATAACTCAACTTCCTACCATATTTTATTATCTTCTCTCAGTTTTACAGCATTATCTGCCATAGAAATGCAGGGAGATTTGTAAAACACTATAGCATTTAAGTCATTACATTTTATAGCTAATTTCTAATGTGGATTTGATTTTTTACGAGCAGAAAAAGAATCTAATTTGCATTAGTGACAGTAACTAGAGAAATTTAACACCTGGCCCTGGTTGTACCAGAAATTGAATATTAGGTACTTGGGTGCTAAAAACCCATTCAGACCTTCAAGGGGGATTTTTCATTTATTTATATGCTGCTCTCATGTTTATCATTATAAAACTGTTCATATTATGATGGAAGAAAACCCACTGCCTGCAAAAATTCTGGATGTAAATTTTTCATCTTCTGCAAGAGAACAAATTTATTTACCCATCAGCAAGAACACACCCTAGATAAAGCACCACCATTCCATGCCTCTAAAAAAATCACAGCAGCCTGAGTGAGAAGTGCTTTGATTCTTGCTGGCCTTTCACATCTCCCCACTACCACCCACCCTCACCCCCACTTCGTTCCTCTCCAAGACTCCCAGTATTTTCTCTTTCCTACTTCCCCAGACCCCTCCTTGTCTGTCGCTGTTTCCCCGGATAGACGCAGTTGTATCCTGGGTGGAGTGTATTCAAGCGAAATTAAACCTCTGCTAAGAAGATCACATTGTTGTTACAAGAGCAATCCATATGTTTATAAAGTGTAGAAAATTAGGAGCTGCAAAAGAGGCGAAGCTGGTGTTAAATGATATGGGAAGTGACACTTTACATAGCCAGTTACAATTAACACATTGATGGCATTTTGCTGGCTCCTTGCAGTGATAATGCTGTTGTCAAATGTGTTTAGTGCACCAAATCTCCTGGAGCCTTCAGCCAGGCAGAGAGCTTTTGACAGATTGAAGGTTCGGAGATAGGCTATCATGACAGATGGAAACTGGCACCGATGTTCAGCTTTCGCCGATCACAGGGGACCTGCCCCCCTTACTCTGCAGGGCTCGGCTCTGCAACCTTCCCCCTTCTGATGAAAGCAGGGGATGGCATTGTTAAATAGTGCATCTGTGTGAGTTAGACTCCTCTGATGAAAGCATAAGGCAGACGCGCTGTGAAGCAAAAGACAGCCTCTGCTCTAACTGCATTTTAGATAGACTTGAGAAAGACCCTAGGGAGCTGGAAGAAAACTTTGGTAAATTTCAGCCAAAATTGGAAAAAAATCACACACTAATTTTCTCTTCTGGAAGGATGTAAAATACACCTCTGCTGATGAAATCTAAATTAATGACTTGCATAGTTCCTCAATCTTGTACTCCTTATAGAGTGGTATGGGTGTGTTTTTCTATTCTTATCATTGTCATTTTCTTGTTATTAGTCAGTTTATTCCCTAACAATTCAAGGAAGTCTGTAAGGAGGAGCCCAGGGATACTTGAGAATTTTCAACTTGTCGGAAACTAATCCAATTACTCTAAGATGCTCTTCTTGACACTGACCTTGGTTCTCGAATGTAGGCTTTATAACCCAGGAGTGGACAGAGCTTTATACATCTGGGAATAAATGGGTAGATAATATAGTTAATTAACCCCTCATCCTCTCCCACTAAACCCCCCTTTTAAATAACATTAGTCATTTATTTCCAATACCCATCTCTTTCAAAGGCTTTCCTTCGATTCCTGGAGTTTCATCCTCACTGACAAATTCTTCTTTAATTTCCTTAAATTGGTTGAAGAACTCTTTCTTTGCAGACATAATCTTCAATTCTGCTCTTGCCTATGCAGGTTGGGAGCAGCAAGTACCGCAGCCCATTTGAGGTATGATAATCAGCTGATTAGCTGGTGGAGTTGTTTTCCCTGAGGCTCTTTTGTGTGCAAAATCCTCACACTCAATTGACATGTGGACATCATAAAGCTGATGAAATGCAATTGTAATGAACAAGAGGGAGCGGCATCTGCAGCAGTCTAAATGAAGGACCCTTCCCTCTTGCCATGCTAATTCAGAAAATCTGCTCTTAACGTGTACTCCCCCTGGATTCCAAATCGAGGCACATCTCCATGAATGCATATTCAAGGAGTGAATTAGCCTCTGTGGCAAGTGAGTGCCTAGCTTGGCCAGACCGATTCTGATTTTAAGACAGATTATACTGCATCAACTGCAGTAATGATCTGACAGTTCAGTTGTGACGAGTCCTACAGTCAGGTTTATTGTGCAGACAGGCACAGGTGCATAGGGAGAGCCTGCAAAATCTCTCAGACAAGACCAAAGGTTGCGTTGCTGTCAAATGATTCGGCCAAAATAGCCTGATGAAGGAGAAAAGAGGTAATGCATTACAAAAAATTAATGTGTCTTCATAGTTAAACCCTGGTTGTAATAGTGGTCAATGAGTGTTCTCTTCCCTATTAGCGGATTGTGTTCACTAGGCAATTGTTTAATTAGGAAGAAAGAGGTGAGATTTCTCTCCACATCCCTTTTCAAAAAATTACATTACTGGCTAAGAAATTTCTAAATGAAGAAACTGGGAACACCAGCTCTTTTTAAAAAAATTTGAATTTCACACAAATCAGTTTGTAGAAAGAAAACTCCACAGTGTTAGAAAGAGAAGCTGTTCATTTCCACTACCTGCTCTGTGACAGTTGCTAATATAATATGACAGGTTTGTTCATCACCAGTTTGAACCACCTCTGGGTTTTCTGTACTATTTTTTCTATTAATACATGCTAATTAATTATGGCAAGGGATGTTTGCCTTTGTATGGAAAACCTTAAAGCACTTTTTAGACATTGATTTATCTTTGAGACTTAGAAAGAGGGCAGGTATTGGCACTGTTATTTTTAGAGGTGGAACTAAAAGCATAAAGTGACTGGAGCAAGGTCACACTGCAATCCAGTCCTAGACCTCTGCCTTGAACTGTTTTTTGGCGCTCTGCATAACTTCAGACATATAATATACTCCAGGGAAAGGTATTGATCATTCAACACTGAGGAGACTTCTTCATAAGCATTGTTAATAAATATAGCATGTCTCTATAAGGCAAATGAACAAGACAAGCCTTTGAAGGATTGTTGTAATCACTGAACCATCCACCCAGGATGGTCTGTGTAAATCCTGCAGATTTGTACAGAGTCCTTGTCAAGGAGTCCCATGTTTGAGATCTCTTTATGCATCTCTTGACCTTGACGTATAGCCTTTCAATCCAGTATAAAACTTTGGATGGCTGATGAGAGTTGTCACTGGATAACCCTTCTGTCATGGTAAGTGTTAACCCTCAGATGGCTGGCTAGCCACTCTGGGCAAAGTAGTACAGTATTTCAGAGAGGTAAGAGAATTGAGATGAGCCTGTTCTTATAGGTAAATAATCCTACAAGTCATGTACAATAGAGATAGAAAGGCATGTGTCAAGCAAACTAAGAAGTGTGGACCTTTTTCCAAAGTTGCGCTAAGATACGTATCAGGCCCCCCAATCACCAATGGACTTTTCCCAAAATCTGCTGGTAAATCAGTTGTTTCAAATTCCCTTGCAAGCACAGGTCTAAATAGTGGTTACTTTCTTGGGCCAGTCATCAAAGTCATATTTAACCTATAAAGTAACTAAATGTGTGCATGTGTAAGTATGCCTCCAAGAGTGGCATCGCCTTATTAAAGGCAATGTTTAGATCCTGAGATCAGATGGATTGTGTTTAAGTCTTAGCTCTGATATTTACCATCCTGGGACAACTCTCTTGAGTCTTAATTTTCTCATCTGTGAAAAGGGTTGATGATTGTCCTTACCCCATAAAATTGTGGCTGTGTGAAGTGAAATGTTATAGGTGAAACTTCTTCCACCTATAACAAATAGAATCATTTACATATTTTACTTCTGAGTTTATGTTTCTCAAATTAATTGCTGGCATCCTTCACCTCCCATTCAAAGTATATGGAAGAGCTAGTTTGTATGCATTTTTTTTTGTTGTTGCTATGGAGGAAGGAGCCTCAAGACAAGATATTATGGCCTGGCCTAGGCTTTAAGAAACAAATTCCAAAGTCAGAATAAGCTCGTTTTACTCTTGCCATCTACTAGCTGTGTGACCTTGGAGATATTACTTCATCTCTCTGTTCCTCAGCTGTAAATGGGCAGATTACTAGTGCCTATCTGATAGGGCTAAGGTAAGGATATGTAGGTTAAGTATGCAAAGGGCCAGATTTGCCAGCACAATACAAGTAAATGTAGTGGATTATCAGGATACCATGGCCTGTCATTGGCAGTGACAAATGAGCAGAAAACCAAGGCCCAGTTGGAGATTAATGACTGTCTTAAGGTTACTGTTAGTAAGTAATGATCTGGGACTCCAGGTTGGTCTTCTAATCCCTAGTCCCATGCTCTTTCCAGGTCATGGTATTCCTCCCCTGTATACCTAGGAGGCACCCTGGAGGGTTAGTTAACATTTATTGAGTACCCACTGGGTATACAGCAGTGGGCTGATTCCTCTAGAGTTTTCTGAAGTAAGAGCACTTATGCTCTGGACTCTAAACCAAGAGTTGGCAGACATTAGTCAGATCAGATTGCTGCCTGTTTTGGCTTGGCCTGTGAACTAAGAAAGGATTTAGTGTTTTTAAATGTTTGAAAACAAACCAAAAGACATGTGACATGTGAAAATGAACTGTGTATGAAATTCAAATGTCAGTCTCTGTAAATGAAGGTTTAATAGGCACAGTCATACTTACTTGCCTATATATTGCCCGTTGGCACTTTCAGGTCACAGCAGCAGAGATGAGTAGTTGTGACATAGATCATATGGCATGCAAAGCCTAAATTATTTATTACTTGGCCCTTCCAGGAAAAATTTTGCCACCCTGAAGTCTAGACCCAAGAAGATTGATTTGGTATGACTCACTGCTGAGAGGGGTTAAGAGGTCCAGTGATCTAACTTGAGGAACATACACGCAGTCTCACATGGGCTGAGATGAGAATGTAGTTGTATCCCATCAACTGAATTGTCTCCCACTTGCAGAATGTGTTCTGGAAGAAAGTGGAGGTGACCCATGGACTCAGGAACAAGACTGCTGGGGTCCTATTCCTGTTCAGCTGCCTGAAAGTTAGTTGAACCTAGGCAAGTTATTTATATCTTTTGATGGCTCTGTTTCCTCAGATAGATGGTAGGGTTAGAGGAGGATTTGAAGTTTTATACTGAAAGCCTTTGGAAGAGTGCTTCACACCTTGTCCCCACTCTGCTGTGTGAGTCCTTGCTTTTTCGGAAATCTCATGACCCTTTGGAGAAAAGGACAGAGATAGTAAATGTGTCTGGTTCAGTGCACTCTTCCCACCTTTTCTGTGGGTCATGTTCACAGCATCTGCTAAACTTGTCTCGAGTTGTTCACTTTTTAGGCTTCCACAGAACATGGGCTATCCTTCAAGTCTCTTGCCTAGAATGCAAAACAATGAGTGTACACATTTTTTCCCATACTAGATGGTGAACAGGATGCTTGCACTATAAGCACTTTCTCACTTTGGAACTTCATATTTTATTGAAAGCAAGGAAAAAACATAATCGTTCATGAGTCAAGTTGCTTCCACCCCTCAAACTATGATTTCTGCTCCTCAGAGAATTTGAAGATCTGCACACCTGTGAGCAGGGTATCTTGATAGTGCTGATCAGTAGACAACTTATATTTTGTGAAAATGAATTTGAGTAATGTGGTTGCTGAAGGATGACAGGCAACAAAGTGGATCTGTAAAGGAGCCTGGCGCTGATCTGTGACAGGTTCTGGCACTGTACAAAGGAGTTGGGCCTTGACAAGAGATGGTAGGATGCTGTGGGTGGTGTCGAGGAGGGGGGGGGCACAGTTAACTCTGTTTGGAGCAAGAACCCCACAGTGTGGAAAGTGGGGTGGGGAGAGGAGAGCCAATGAACAGTGGAGCTGAGGAGTCCTGGACCGGGGGGGTAATTAAGATGCTGGATTTCAGATTTGGGACTTTAGATCAGGCTGATCACCTGGGCAAATGGAGTGTCATTTATGACATAGGGATTAATACTTATGGTCAACTATTATTTCTTGCAGTAAATTTTCAATTATGAAAATGTCATGAACTTATGTATCTGTGCAATAACTCTGGAGCTGCTGTGGGGTGGTGGTTAGGACTTAGGTTGGAATATGAATTCTCCATCAGCTTTGAGATCTTGGATGCGTTACTTTTCCTCTACATCTGAATTTCCTGACTGTTCCTCCCAAGGTGAGGGTGAAAATGAAATAAAATGACATGTGTTCATGTGCAGATCACAGGGTTTGGTAGCCAAGTAGGTTAAGGTGGTTAATTATTCCTGGAGTGCTCTGGTTTTGTTCCAGCTGCAGTGTCCTCAAGGCTTTAATTATCTTTTCCTTGTAGAAATGTATACAGAAGACTCAGGCTTAAGACTGTTCTGCCAGAACCAAATTTCAAAAACAAATAAAAATAAAAATGAGATCAATAAAATAAGAGTTTAAAACCATTCTTCTAACAGGAGCTTAATCTTTGGAAACCCAGAAACAGTTAAATACAGCTATTTGGTAAATTTAAAAGCAGTTCTTTGAAATCAACTTACATGTACAGCCTGAGACTCAAAGGTTCCAAGAACTCCAGTTGCCTGCTTGGGAGGTAGCAAACAAGGTCAGTATTGATAGCTCACGCTTCAGTGAGTGTATCAATTTTAAGCTTCATCAGTGATTCTCACTCATCTGCAGCCCTGCATGACTGTTGTCTTATAAGAACTGGGCAGGGTGACTTACGAACCTATTAAATAACTTCTTCCCTTGTGCTCTAATGAGCCTATTGTTTCCCTGGAAGAGCACAAACACCTGAGTACAACTGTGAATGAAACCGCAAATAAGCAGTTGCAGGTTTTAGCAGTGCCTTAAGTAGCAGTAGTTTTGTTTTGCTAACCTGTGCCTACCAATTGCCTTGTCAGCCTAGCTGGATATCCTTTTATTGCAAGTCCTGAGGAGGGCTGTTCTGGTCCCTCTGTCCACTTTAAAAAAAAATATATATATATATATACATATATATATACAAATATATATGTATATATATATATATATATATATTTCACATCATTGTAATCCCTGGGTGTCACCCACCATCTCCCCTCCCTGGGAGTGTACTTTCACTGGCTGCTCCAGATGGTCCCACTCCCCAGTAGTGTACTTTTGTTAAGTGTTCTGTTACAGTGGACTCACCTGCCAGGCAGGGCTGGTGTATGCGAGCTGCTGCTGTTTTAATATAAGACACTTGCTCAGTGCTTGTTCCCTCTGCTGCCAGCGAGTGCCTCTGCAGTGCAGGTGACCACTCTCTTGGTGCCTGTCCAGGAAGCAGGAGGAATCTGCTAGAGAAGAGGGGTACAGTGTCCACTCACAAGGAGAGCATCCAGGAGATGTCAGTCGAGTCTTGCATGCAGTGCAGCCCAGAATGGCTTGGCTTGTATTTCTGTTACTGTAATTCAAGGTTAATATCCCAGGTTCTTTATACACAGCAATGTTGGGGAGAGATAAAAGATTAAAAATTAGTCCCTTGAGGTTTGGGATCAACACTCTCCACAGAGATAAAGAGAAAAATGGTAAAGGAAAAAAAAGGGTATATTTACACTTGGCATCAGAATGCCTCATAAGAAGGAAGCCCTGTTTAGGAAATAATCTTTCCTTAAAATTTGTTTTATTAAGTTAATATTGGTTTACATATTGTTTCCATAACTGAAGCATATTTCCTCCCTTTTGTCATTTTTTTTCTCATGATGCATCCGCCATCAAAGGACCCACAGCCATCACCACAGACCCTTGCATTCCCTCCCTTCTGTGCTCTTATTTGGGAGTCATTTTCTTAAGGGAAGGGGTTGGAGAGAGATAGTAAATTTGGATAGCTCATGGAGTCGTTTCAGGGATGAAGAGGGGGCTGGAGGCAGATAAGGGGGGTGCGAAGAGAGGGAGAATGTAGATCCAGGCCACCGCCAGCTTGCAGCCATGCAGACAGATGGTGGCGCTTTCTGTGGAAGGTGGGCAGTTTTCAAGGAGATGTAATCATTTTATGATGTTGCCATAACTCCTCTCTCCAAGTTTCAGAAGTTACTTTTTTAAGAGGAGTTCAGTAAGGCAAAGGGGTGCAGTTTCCTGAATCTGTGGGAGAGAAGGATAAGCAGAGGGAAGTAAAATTATGAGGAGCCCAAGGTGGCTATAAGAAAATCCAGCTTCTGGGAATTTTCAGAAATTGTGGGAAGATCTTGAACTCCCACAGGATACAGATAGAAAGTTATAGAGGATTTAATGTGCATTTTCATATGACAGTAACCTCAGTGGAAACCGGTTTCCCTAAATTCCATAGTCTGATGTCTTATAACACACTGGTTCTCAGTGTGTGGTTTAGTATATGATGTATTCCATAAGTTTTCCTTGATTATGTATGAAGATCAACGCATACTTAGGCCTGCAAAAATAAACTGGGTCAAACAGAATGCTGGGGAAGTGGGAATTGTAATATTCAGGGCTTCTGAAGCTTATTAGTATTCATCTGCATTCTTTCCTCTCCATGGCCATTACAGGGATGGGAATGGCAACTGCCCCTTGGGGGTAATGAGACCCCATTATTGGAAGGTTTCAGCAGAGCCTGGATGACCAGTTGACCTAGAGTTGTGCAAGGGATTCATGTGTCAGGTAGAAATTGACAGATAGGCTTCTGGGCTCTTTAAATGTTGAGTTTCTATTACCTGGGGGAGGACGTAAAACTTTCAGAGGAGTTTAAAATATTCCAAATGTCTATGGCTGTTTCTGAAGAATGTATATTTAGCCCTTTCCACAGCTCTATGCTAATCTGTTCCAGCTTATGCTAATTATGTTCTCATTATTTGGGAGGAAGGAAAGGAGACTTGGATCCTCTCCAAGGGGTGGGGTGGCAAGCTGCTCACACAGTGTGCTGGCAGGAGGCAGCAGTTGGCATGCTGGGGACCCTCCAGGTGCCCACAGCCCTGGGGAGTTGCAAGAGACCTCTCTGGTCTGGACTTGAATCCTGTGGCAATGTTGGGGGTGGGGGGAAGGGCTCTGCAGCCACATTATGCCTTTTTACAGAGGTTTTAGATTGAGGTGACTGGGGAAGAACCACAACCTATAGCATCCCACCAGTTTCTTGAGTTGTGGTTCAGATGGACTCAAGGGCCTGAGGAGTTAGGAGTGAGAGATAAGTTGTGAGTTTCACTAGTTCATCTGTTCTCTCTCTACACTGAGGTTGGAAGTCATTACAGATTGGTGATAGGCAGTCACAGTTTTGATCACATTGTGACCCCGATGTGAACTAAAAATGTACTTTCAAAATTTGGGTCTACAGCAGATTCCTTTTCTCCGTGAACCCCAACTCTAGAATTAGCTCATTTCACTTTAAAGCATGGACTGATACAGTCCTATCTTTCAGAGCCCTCTTCATGTCTGATCATTCCTCCAGGTAGTTTCTGAATGGAATGCATGTGGCCTTAGGGCACAGGGGAAGTTGGGCAGAGCTCTGTCATTATGTCACCCGATGGTTTAGCTACCGTGGAGTCCTGTCTGCTGGCTGTATGCAACTTGTTGGCAGTTGCCATCCTTGGCTGGTATAACTTGTAGTGTGGTCATGGTCTGCTGTTTGAGCTTTGGATATGAGAATGTGGTGACTCTAACCCCACCCACCTCTCCTAGGTTCTAGCTTGCTTCAGGACTGATTGGTGTCTGCCAATAGTTCTTTCAGTGTTCAGCTCAGATTTAGCCAGTAAAAATACAGGACCTCTACTTAAATCAAAATTTCAGATAAGCAATTAATCATCTTTTTTAGTGTAGGTATGTCCCAAGTATTATGTGCACTGTTACTTGTTGTAAATCTGAAATATAATTGGACACCCTGTGTTTTATGCAGCTACCATCCTCACAGGCCCAGTGCTCTGGGTCATAAGGACTGTGGCTCCTGATGAGCAGAGGCCCTTGGATGTACTCTCTAGTCACTCTTCAGGAATCTTCTGTGTCAGGTACAGGCTGACATTTGGGTAACTTCTGTGCCCAAAGGAGTCAAGGATTTCCTGGGGGAGCTGAAACCAGGTCCTTTCAGACGAAATAACTATGCTAGATTGCCACCCCCACTCTGTGCCAGGGAAGTCTGTTGGTGCCATGGGGTGGAGGGTGTGGCTGCTCTCCCCACATCTCTCTCATCCTTTCCCCTTCTGCCTCTTTCCCCTTCCTTGCTTAAATCATCCAGGCAAGAAGTAATGAGTTTCTCTTATCTTTCCTATGCTACAACCTATACGGGCATACACTATATGGGTGGCCGTAGCAGAGTCTGCACTACATACAGGGGGCTCACTCTCCAGTCTGGTTTTCATTTAAGTTAAAAGCAGAAGTAAAGGCGTGTAGACAACTCTCCCAAGGTGATGACCTGGCTTGCATGGTTGTCCTACTACAAGATACTTTATTGAATGTCAGATGTGGAATATCTTTTTCTCTTTCTTTGCATTCCTTCTGTACCAATTCTGTTCTCTCCCTGGGTGGAAGGATAGTGCCAGATGATTGGAAGGAAGATCATACACTCAAGTTATATAGAAAGATCACATTAGTAATTTTTCATAGTGTCTCCTTGTTACATGTACTTTACGAGGTACCACTGGACGTAGTACTTTTACTGTGAGTTGAGCATTATCGTCTCACTGTGGACAGGCTTCTCATCATAGAAATTTCTATTGTAGGGAAAGTTGACTTTGTTTTTCTGAAACTTTCAGAATATAAATTACTTCCTGTACAGTGAAATATATAAGTTTTCTTAAATTGAATTATAAAATTTCCCAAAGATACAGAAAACTAGATGAAATAAAACAGCATTTTGTGGGTGCCTACTATTCAGATTCTTTAGATAGGATTTATAAGCTCCAAGTTTATAAAGATTGCCATCAATTTTAAAAGGTATGAAGACATTATGTGTAGTCTTGCTCATCATCAAAATATCATCTCTATTTTTCCTAGTATTTAGGCTGCAGCTTGTAATCTACCATCCACTAAAAAATGACATTACTTGATAGGACACAGTTGGGGAGGTTAAAAAAAAAGGAAATTTGTATACATGGTATATTCCATTTTTGCTTCCTGAAATGCCATTTGTAGTTTGAGCATTGGGAGAAGAGTATGTGATTCTGTTAAATCGGAAATAAAATCATCATATATTCCTGTGTCCCTGGTCTCATCTTCCTGCTGCTCTGAGTGGTCCATTGTTCCCACATGTGTTGATACAAGAAGTGAACTTTGTAAGTCAAGCTGTTTACATAGCCCATCATTTCTATATTCTCAGTACACATGCTTTTAAGTTGCCCATGTTTCACATTTTTCCCCTTTGGTTTCATAGAATATTTGGGGTGGGAGATAAATGGAAGATAATCCAATAAAATCTTTTCCTTCTGCAGGTTGGAAAGAGAAATGATTTGTCCTTTCCCATCACCTGCTGCACCATTCCACCTCCCTTCTGCTGATTAACAAAAACAACCTCTATACCTTCTGGTATCAGGAATGTCGTAAAGTTTAAATTGGCCTATCTTGTAATTAACTACATTTTAAGGGTTTGGAAGTGGGTTAAGAGCTCCACTTCAGGATATTAAGAGTTTCACAAGGAGGAAAGGGAATTTAAACAGAAGACAAAAAGGGAAAACATGTTCTTTATTTGGTAGCAATGAAACCTGTTTCAACATTATTGGATTATAATGACCTACTTTTTATCTAGAATCTACGCCTCTGGAAACAAAACCCTCAAAAGTGAATAAAAGTTTTTTTTTAACATACATTTTCAATTAATCTTAACAATGATGTAGAAAGTTGACCTATTTGTGGTTGCTTTTTATGGTTGTTTTTTAAAGCATAGTCTTTTGAGAAACGTTTTCTGTATCATCATTTGTTTCATTTGTTTGAGATCCAAACTCTTTATATTCTGATTGAAAACCCTCATGTCTGATTACATTTCCAAGGATATGGATTGCTTCTTATCTCCTAGTTCCAAACTGGACCACCTAATATACCTTCCCTTATTGGTTTTGGACTCTTAAGGTTCACTGATTTTTAAAACTCTGCTCAGTTCTAATAGCAGCCCAAATGCTACTTTCATGAAGCTCTTTCCTATCTCAATTTCTGTGTCTGCCTTCTGCAAAATGAATCTCTACATCCTTGGTGTTCCCATAGCACAGTATTAATATTTCTAAATATGCTAAATAAATAACCAACATGGAAAATGTGCCACTTCATCAAATGTGTTTTACTTAATGATGTTACTTCATTACAGCACTTACAATATTCGGCATTATTACTTGGCTTAGCATCTTAGCTCTTTCACTGGAACGCAAGAAACTTAATAGTGAACTTCAATTTCATATTTGCTTTTGTGTAATCCACTGTTTTATGTTTTGCACCTGCTAAATGCCCTAATTGATATTTATTGGCACTGGATTGATAGTGAGTTCAGACCAACCAGGAGGGATTAAATTCCTAATAGTGGCTAGATTGTTCCTGTCCTCAGGTGGCGGCTTTGGCCATGACCCGGCAGACTCTGCTAGCCTCACATTCCACCTTCGACTTTGAAGTCTGGCAGCCACCTCCAAGCATTAATAGGCAAAGCTGTGACTTGCTGGATAATAACACACTGCCTTGGAATAATCATTTTCAAATGAATCAACAACAGCAGCTATTTGCCTGATCTAATTAGCATCACCTTTCTTGAGCAGGCGGGAAAAGGTTGGCATATTCTGTATGATGCAACAAGCAGCAAATTATATAGACAAGGAAACATCACAGGGTCAGGCACTCACCTCTGAGGCTGAGGACTTCCTGGCAGACTTTCCCCCGCCTTCCTTTTCCCTAGCTCAATAAATGACTTGCATCATTTAAAGTATGAAAACAGCAAGGAAATTTTTAACTTGAAATGTAGCCCAAATGTGGTTTCAGTATTTAATACTTGTTACACAGGAACATTGCGAGAACAAAGGTGAAGTTCTCTTCACCTCCAAGAATATTTGGGAAGCAATTTAACTTAAATGAAGAATTAACTCTGTTTATTTACTTGGCAGCAATGTCATGAAAGAACAGAGGTACCGCTTGCTCTCATAAGAGTTAAGAGACCTTTAGTTCCAAAGCCCAGGCCCTTGGGTATTCTGTGATGGGTGGACTCTGTTTCTATGAGAAAGTGGCTTCTTAGAACTGGGCAGTTTGTGCATGGAGAGGGCAGTCTGCTAGGAGCTGATCATGGTAAATCCTTGGATGGGGGAGAGATGACTTAGGTCTTGGGGAGAGTTAGGCATGGTGCACAAAGTCAGTTTTCCAAAACCATCTCTTCCCTAATACCATCATGGTAGCTAGAAACCTGTCATTTCTCTATACTTTCAGGATCATATGAGCCTCCTAGACTCTTGTATGATCCTAAGATGAGAAAGTACCTTCTGCAACGGCTGAAATTGAGTCCGCTAGCCATCCTGGTGAAATGGAAGTCAGATATAATTGCGTTTCAAAAAAGAAAATGTGGACTCTAGAGTCAGATTTTTGTTTTCACAAATGCAGCTCTGCTGCTTGCTAGGTATGCCTTGCTACCTGGGCAAGTGCCTTCATTTCCTCGTCTTGAAAATGGGAAAAGACTTATTTTGGCTAGCGTAAGCTGAAGTTATCCAGAAAAAAGATCAATACCGGATGGGCTCACTTATATGTGGGATAAAGAGAAACCAAACAAAAGGACAAGAAAAAGTTAAAACTAGCAAGCTGATAATAGAATTAAAGCATACAGTGAGGGGGAGGGGAAGAGGGCAAAATAGGGGAGAGATGAGCACATGGATCATGGTGACCGTTCATGGGTGATATGGTGGTGGGAAAAGTTGGGGTATACAATGATGTAAGAAAAAAATACACATATGTAAAATCAATTAAAAAAAACACACAAAATAATGAAATGGAAAAAGGATGTACTTTAAAAAGTTTCTGTGAGTATACGCAGAGTTAATGTTTGTGAAGCCTTTTGGGTAGGGGGACCCCTCAGCATCCCTTCTTGTTGCTGCTGGGGGCAAATACATGGTGGAGCTACTCATACACTGATGTTCCTACTACAGCACATGTATGCTTACTTTCTGTCCCTGCCATGCTCTTAATTTCAGATAGCAAGTTCTTAAAGGGTACATGTCAATGTCTGCAGGTCATTTTCGCTGCCTCTGCATTGCCTTTCTGATCTCAGAACATTTGTTGACGTTGCCCAAGTCCTCACCTATCTAGATTCTCCCCCGGATTTTTGACACACAAATAACAGTTTTTACACTGATCTACTGTAGGACATTCAGCAGAGTGCTCAGGTTTTAAGCAAGATTCTCTGGTGAGACTAACTGAAAAAAAAAAAAAAACAATGACAATTATTTATCAAAGGATTTAAAATAATATGGTTTCTTAATCAAGAGGAAACAGGCCCTGGAGGAAGTCATTAGCAGATCACATGGATATTTAGAGGCAGAATTGGCTCCCTGAGTCTTCCCCACTCAGAAGGTTGGGGGAACTAGTTAGTACTTCTGTCTGGAGGGAGGCCCCAAAGTGAGGATTCAGAGGAAACTGAGCTGCAGGTGGAACCATGGAACCACATGTGGGCTGGGACAACAGTCTCATCTTCATCAGAGATTTCAGTGCAGACTGAGTTTGATGATTAGAGTGCTGATGAACTTTTCTATCTCTCCCAGCCCTAGGAAGCATCTAGTCAAACAGCACTTTTCTTCAATTCACAAAGGAATGTCCCTAAGAAGTTCATGACAACAGTTAACCAAGTATCCTTGTAACAGTTAAATCCTCTTTGCTTAACAAATAATAATAGAATGTATTTGGAATGACAAGGATTACATAACAGTGGTCAGTTCCCTGAGTTAATAGTCCAGTGCGAGTAATAACCACCCACAGTGCCCTCAGTTTTCACTTGTGTTATTTCATTGAATCCTTGTAGGCACCTTAGGAGAGACATTATTCTTTCCTTAGCTTTAAAGGGGAGGAAATGGGGATAAAAGGGATGTTAACTTGTTCAGAGACATGCAGCTGGCCAGTTATGACCAAGATTTACATTCTCCCTTCTCACTGGAAGTACACATCCAAACAACCCCTACATATTACAGTTAAAAAAATGAAAGATTTGAACCACAAAGGAGTAGGAAAAAATAAAGATGATGGCTGAGCAAGAAATAAATTGACCTATCTCAGAAGTAATGGTCACCAAGAATGAAGAGTTCAAAGTCCACACTGATTCTTCAAGTATCAAAGTTAAAATCATAGCATTAAAAATGCTAGTGTTAAGAAGGAAAAGGGGGGAACTGCTGTGTAAAGTTAACGAAAGAAAGAGGACCATTAAAACAGCAGGAATGTATAAAACCCAGAAAGCATGAAACAAGATGAGATCAGTTGGCTCAAACTTACCAGTTATGACTGCAGGGAGAGGCCAAGTGCTCCCCTCCCCCATTTCACTATAAATCTAGGCAGAATGACTGAGGTTAGAAGTAAAAGGGAGAGCCAGAGCCAGAGCAAGGAACTACCTTAAAAATAGAGATAAAAGGTGGCCAAGGATGTGGCATCATTAATGGCAAAAGTGTAAATTAAAACAGAGCCTTAAGCAGAGGTGAGTTCTTGAGGTTAGTGTTCTTGAGTTCTTGAGCTTCTTCAGGTGAGGAAGAGGGGTGGTGGTAGGGAAGGACCCAATACCCAGAAGCACCGAAACACACAGACGTATGTCCTCATGGATAGTAACACACGCCATGTGGTTGATCTTTGTACCTTGTATGCAAACACTGAACCATCACGCTAAACATCTGAAACTGCAATAATGTTATGGCAATTTTATTTCAATTAAAAAAAACATCTTTAAAACCTGACTTATCAAGTAGACACAAGAGAAACTGTAATGTAGTTTAGTCCAGGCTCCCAAACCGCAGATCCTGTTGATTTAACCACATTATTTTAGATCTTGGCTAGCATATCCTCCTGCCCTGGGGGCCCAACCTGCACACAATTCCAAAGCGTTTCTTTATTTGTTTCCTTCCTTCCCCCTTCTTTGTGACGCCTGTAAACACACCGCACAATTACAAAGTCACAGCCGAGCACAATATTGGAACAGAGACACCCTGTTAAATCAGTTCCTGACAGCTGTGAGCCCCTTTTAAATTTCAATTATAAGATCAACAACTATAACCACTGGCAGACTGTTACCACCCAGGGTTCAGGGAGTTTTAGGACAGAGTGAGCCACGGGAGCAGGAAGGCCTGGCAGTGAGACCTTCCTGGTTTCCTTACCTGTGGCTACCTGAAGGATGCAAGGGGCCAGGCCACAACCTGCAGCAGCAGTCAGACAGAAGGTCCTCCGACAGCAGATCTGTCTGTCTGAGGCCTATTGTTCTTCACTGCTTGAAACCCAGTCCCTCAGACCGGAAGTTCGGAAAGGCAAAGGTGAGGTGTTTCCTGCTACATCTTACCCCACAGAACTACTTCAAAAATTCTGCTGTAAAGACCAAAACTGGGCTCACACTTTGGAAACCGGAGTCTCCTCTACTCCCTGCCTCCCCCTCTCTCTACCCACCCCTAGCAGCCAGCAAGGTCCTGTTCCCCTGAACTCTGTTCCGGTTGGCTGGTCGGAAGGGAAGGCTGCACACAAACCCTGGTCCTTGGTCCCAGGGTGGGTCTTTGCTTTCGGCCACAGCAGATGGGAATGTTAACTTGCTCAAGTCTCTGTCCCAGCTCAAGCCTGTCCAGGAACCTTGTACCTGACAGATCCTGGAGAGATGGTGGAAAAGGTAGTTTCCCATGCTGGGCCTACATCCTAGAACCTACCAGTTCCCATCCACTCCACCACCACCCTCTCCTCCCCCCCACCCCCCGCCCCCGCCCAGGCCCATTCCTTACACTTAGACCACTCTCATCTCAAAAACCATTTGCTCAGTTTTCTGGTTTAAGGTGATTTGAAATCAAACCCAATTAACAAATGTTTATTAAGCTTCTACAAAGTTTCTTTATCTTCAAGGTACTTGGAACTAAGCTAGAAAATTACTCATTACCTTCTGGTTATAAAGTACAGATGTATGTATCTTTAAAAAAATTATACCTTCAAAAGTGTTACCTGTTACCCACATCTTCCTCCAGAGCTGATTTGCCCACTGCAGAGTTTCCTAAAGAGAACAGTATGAGATTGCTACATGTAGTTCAAAACCCTGGCCACCTATATTCATTCCCTTGAGAACCCTGAAAAGCCACATTTCACAGGTTAGGACTTTTATAAAGAAGTTTCACTAATTAGCCTGGCTCCCCAAGTCTGGGATCTAAAAGAATCTGGCCTAAGAGGAATGTAAAAGTATGTTTTTGAAAATATCGCTGTCCTCAGGTATTCTTCCTGGCACTGCTCACTTCCTTTGCCTATAGAGACACTGTTATGCCAACACTGGTTTTCAGGGTTGTGATAAAGTGAAGAGAATATCATCAGAATGGTGCGTCTTTGGATTAGGTTTGTAGAAAGTGATTTATTTATTGCATTCAGGTTTTTGGTTTTTTTTTCTGACTTAACTTGCACTTAAGGGAAAGTACTTGTATATTCTCACATGTCTGTAATACACATGTATGTATGTTTGTGTGATCTCTGTCAGATGCTGTCTCAAAGTGCTCCTCCAGTGACCCAGGAAAGCCCTGCCAGGCAGAGAAAGAAAATATGCCAGGCACCTTGAAAAAGCAGTCCATTTTACTCCTAGTATTAGCCTTCATCGGGTCAAAACCTTTAAGCCAGCATCCTTCAGTGCTTAACTGGCATCTGCCTGGAAAAGGAAAGTAGCATTTCACAAAAGACATTCTTATTTGTATCAAGTCTGTATATCAATATTTTGTTAATGAGATCCTTTAAGTGTTAAAGTAAGCATCTAATTAAAAATCATGTCTGACAAATAGTAGCTCATCTTAAATTCTATCTCCTGTTGTTTAAAAATTGTATCTTGGCAGTAAGTACTTGGAAATCAGACTTGATAGAATGGACTAAATAAAGATGATCTTCCATACACAAAAACTTGATTATCTCCCACCATAATCAGGAATTCTTGGTATATTAGAGAAATAACTATAGAAAGACAATTCCAACAATCTCTCATCTACATTTTTAAAACTCCCAACCCTTACATTTTTGGAACTTCTTTGGCAGCAAAGCCTGACCAAAACAATATAAAGCTATTATGTATTTCTCATAGTGTATGAGTGTTTATGTTTCTCTGCAGGAATATTAATGTCTTGATTCTGGAGTGATGTCCCGTAGTTTGGGGAACTATAGAAGTTCATGCACTACATTATCTTCCTAATCCTAGATAACTTTTAATTTCTGAAACATATCTGGTCCAAAGATTTTAGAAAAGGATTTTAAACCTGTAAAATCATCCCATTGTAATGGACACCATTTAAATTTTCTTTAGTTCTTGAGTCATTATTTGTTCTTTTTGGAGGAACATGCAACATCTATGCATGATAGTTATATAAAATTTGCCCTTGAGGATGAGGTCTATTCCCTGTAGAGGTATGTTCTTATTGAATTCTCTTCCATCTTTGTAGCTTTTGGGTGTTTTACCCACATCTTGAAATCTTCAGTTCAAGATGCTCTGATTACTTATACCTTCCAGGCCCTGTGCTGGGTACCCAGGTATGGACATGTAAGCACAACTCTATCAACCACTCAGAGCAACCTGGTTGGAGGTGTAGGCATGTAAATAATATTCATCTGTGATGATAGGTTGAATGCCATAAAGCATAGAGTTACAAACAAAATGCAGCAGGATCAAAGAGGATACATGTCAAGGGAGGCTTCACAGAGAAGGTGACATTTGAGTTTATGCATTTGTGTCATTTCGGGGATGCTGAACTTTTCATATGTGAAGGGAAGGGATATTGTTCCAAAGTTTTTCACTGGCCAGAGTAACCTTGACCTTTATTATTTCTCAAAAGGATGTTTTTATATATATATATGTATATATAATTTTGTCTCTCTTTTTTCCTTATATATATGTATATATATATATACATATATATATATTTGTATCAAGTCTGTATATACAAGTCTGTATATCAATATACATACATATATAAGGAAAAAAGAGACAAGAAATTTTATATCAGGGTTGCAAGAAATTATTTTTTAATATTCACTTTTTTCCCCATAGAAAGTACAATGCAATAAAACTGTAGTCATTGGATATTTGTTGAAATGTTTGTCTCATCTTCTATTTGAGTGGTACAGTTAGATGTAGTATGATGCATGCCATCTTTGAACCATATGACTGTGTGTCTTAGCTGAAATAAATGTCCAAGCTTTAGGGCACAAAACCAAATGAGGCCAATGTGAAATAAAAACTTTGAACCTCCCTGAATCTGTCATTTCCCTTCTTCTCTGCCTCGTGAACCCCACAGTGAATTGGAGGACTTCAAGCCAGGGACTAGCACAAAGAGAGGCATGGATATATGGCCGTGTAGCTACATCAGATACAGCAGCCCTACTGAGCTGGGCAGAGTTTGAACAGGATTTGCTTTCTGCCACTTTTATGCCTTCTCATGTGCTGACTACTTCATATTCAACATGTTCTGCACCTCTCCCATTATCATCCCAGAGAAGAATATTCTGTCTCATTTTAGCTAGGCTTCAATGTGAACTTAACAATAGCAATATCATGCTGTATTCTAATAATTCCAGTACACATGTCTTCCCATTGAGGGCAGAGACTTTTTATCTTTGTAAACCTAGGAACCATCAGAGTTTCTGGCACATTACAGATCTCAACAAATGACATGAACATCTATATATGAAAGGTAGGTTGATGTTGGATGGTGGAAAATCTTTGACATCAAGTGAAGGAAGATTTTTATCTTTCACATCACTCAGGACATGATGGGCTACACTGCAGTAACAAGCAAGCCTCAAGTTTCAGGGTTCTGTTCCTTGTAATCACTCGGGCATCCTGGTTGAAGGAGGCTTTGTCTTGAGCTATGTTTCTGATGCTCCCCATCAGGACAGCAGCAGATTATATGCTGCTACTGAGAGACAAGCCTTTTGTCATTTTCACTCTTGTTGATAGGCAAGTCACAGGTCACCCCTAGTTTCAAAAGCAGTGGGATAAAACAATCCTATTCAAGAAGATCAAGTGTCAAAGTCACCAGGTGAAGAGTACAAAAGATAATGATAGCAGACAACAAGGAGTCACATGAGATTCTTTAAAAAATAAGAAAAAGAAAGAAAAAGGAGGAAAACCAGCACTATATGGTTGAGTTAATAGCTAATGTGTGAAGGAATGCATAGGTTATCTGAAGTTGGAACCTGGGGAAAGGGAGCAGGGAGACGCATGGACTAATAGAGAGCTGGAAGTTTAGGCTTTTCTTAGCAGTCCTTCCACTGAACTGTGCTTTCATGGTAAGCAGGATACTTATTCTGGCTTTGCTTCAGTACCTCCAAGGGGAAAAGAGAGCCAGTGATGGTCATGTATACAGCCTTCCTGTTAGTCTGAGCATTAATGAAAGCTGGAGGATGAGGCACTTACCTCTCTGTTTTCTATTCAATTCTGGAGAGAGCTGCCTCTTAAACGAAACGAGCTTCCTCTTTGATTTCTCAGTACATTTCCACAGTGACAAATTTTGCCAAGCTCACCAAAATTTGAGCTAAACCTGAATAATAAGTTGACTATTTATTTTATGAATTGGATGCACATCCTGCCAGGTTTTCCAAGTGGTTATGACAACAGAATCCCTCATCTGTAATATCCATCCACAACCCTCATCTCTAGCTCCCTTGTTTATTCTGAAGATAATATATTGATTGAACCTCTTTTGATGGCATTCTTTCCATGCTTCTCACATGAGGAAGAATTACTGCTGTTTTCCTCAAGGGACTTAAAACGACTGCATTTTTACACTTGTTATTTACTGTATATATTCTAATATCAAAATGGTCAATTCATTTATAATCTTTTTAACATACCTTAGAGAATAAAAGATCTGTCATTATGTTTTTATGATGTGTTTTTTCCCCTTTGCATGTAAATTTTAATGTATAACTCATTAATTGATCTTACATACATGAATACTTAACATTAATTATGTGCAATTAGCATATGATAATGTATTACACATGTTTCAGGCAAATATTAAACAGCACAATTATATTAATATTATTGTGTTCAGCTATGTAGGTCCACAAAAAATGATGGACGATGTGTTCATGTCTACCGAATCTACTTACCTGGCCTAGAGTGATAGTTTAAAAATAAACAGGCTTGGAAATAAATGTACATAAGTCAAATGCTGATAAGCACCAAGGACTCTCCATAAAAGTAGGAAGAGCTGGAGGTCAGTTCACCAATTCTTTTGCTTTTAGCTAGAAGATCATTTTAGATGCATATGGTAGGATTTTAGGGCTCAGCTTTAAAATCTTTCAGAATTCAAAGGTTGTTTTATGTAAAATGATCTGACAGGCAAAATGATTCCTTCTTAAACATAATTCACCTCTGCTCTGCAGATTTATTATAAAGAACAAAAACACCTAGACTCAGTAACAGCAAAGATCTTTGGCATAATGCAGAACTGAAGGTGCTTAAGAAGATGGGAAGCCATATGACTATGTGCCATAGTCTAAAAAGCACCAGATGAAACTGCGCAATAGGATTGGGTAAATTTTCTTATCGGATAGAGTTATTAAAAATAGTGTACTCATTCTTTCAAATGTTCTTTCATTAGAGCTTTTGAATTTTCTATTCAAGTAAAATAAGTAAGACTATGATTAAACTTCGTTTAGTTAAAAATTCCCTATTTGAAAAAGTCTACATCTCCACAAAGAGAAAGCTTTCTTTAAAAAGAACCCTTAAATCCCCAGTAAAGATAAACTTGTTTCCCAGGTTATAAGCCAGAAAATTTGTCTTTTCTGAGTTGTGATGTGAACCAATTGTTATACCTGGACTTGAGCCACCTGTAAGGCTGTCGCCTCATTCTGCTTGCCTGCCTCCTCCTTTACTTTGTGTCCTCACGTTAACTTTGTGGAACCCATCTTGAGAGCTCCTGGCTGATTTCTATTTTTAGAACTTAGTTCAGCCATTATAATTAGTCCCCAGTTTGCCTGGTATCCTCGCAGGTCTTTAAAAATTCAAAAGATCTTGAACAAATAAATACTTCTCAACTTTTTCCATTGAAATTTCCCTAATGGCAGGTGAAAATCATCTTATCTTTGAAAGTATGGAACCCTAACTCAGAATAAAAAATGTCTTTGAACTCTTTATTTTGTCATAAAGCTTAGTGTATATTTTGTATTCCTCTGTGTAACACACTTGGATTGTTTATCAAAATTTTTAATATTCTAAATGATTTATCAGTGAGTAAAATCAATGATCCAGTGTCTGTAGTTTTGAATATTCCTTAACATATTATTGTTTTCTGGGGCACCTCAGTCTCAGTGTAGTTTCATGAAAAATCTTTGGATAAAATGAACTAAACTGATTATTAAATGTTTGAGTGTGTTGACCAAATAGAGAACATGATAAATTCTTTAAACTATACCCAGACAGTGGAATATCATTCAAGAGTTTAAAAGGATATATAAAATTCATTGTGTTTTCATACAAAGATACCCAGGATACTGTGCTCTTGGTTTATGCAGTACAAGATAAAAAATTTTCCTTTAGAGTATGGAAACCTTATGCTAATCAAAAATGAAAAAAGTGATACACAACACTAATGTATTGGTAGTTGAATCCCTATTAACAACATGTAATTGTGAAATGTACATTTTATATATCAAATTTTAGAATGTGATTTTCTTAGATCTATGCAAGAAGATTCATATTTTTCTTTATATTTTACCAAGTAAGTTTGCTTAGCAAAAGCATGTGATAGAAACTCTTATTATTCTTGAATATTAAAAATCTTTCTAGGAAATAGTCTTGAATGCAATTAGTTAGTACTCTAATCAGGGATTCTTCATAAGGAACCCTGGGTTATAAGTAACTGTAAGAGTTGTACCAAGATGGCAGGAAGCAGGATGAATTCTATCTAAGTAGCAGTTGGGGAGTGGAAACAATAATATGAAAACAAAATTCTGGAATTTTCTTTTCCAGTAATAATTTCCTAGGCAAATTATTTAACAAAGACTTAAAAACTGAGACTGATATACCAAGAAAGCCATTATATTCTCTGTTGCTATGAGGTTAGTGGTTGTGATTCAAGAATAGACATTTATTTTATTTTCACAGTCCACAAGCAGAATTAGTACCACATGGCAAGTAATCACTGTAAGGTTAAAAATCACAAAATGATACATATCTGCTTTTAAAATATAATGAAGATCAAAATGCTTTGAACAGTCACTTTATTTTTATTATAGTCTACCTTCCCTTTCCCTTGAGAAGCTCACTATTCAGTATCAGCTATATAGAAGATATTTGTTAATAAAAATCGATGATGATAATACCATATGTAAGTGTAAAAGCTATATTTACTAGTGAAAGGAAAAGTTCTTCACTGAAAAACTTCTAAGGGAATATCTACTTTCCCCCTCATCCTCATGAAATGTTAACTAAGGAAAAGCAAGCATTTTCCTTCTTTTGATATTAACTACTATTTTTAGTTATCTTTTAAATTTAACTACTATTTTTTCATTTGACTACAATGCAATATTTCAATTTAAAGTTATCCCTGTCTCTAGTGTCCTACATGGCTAGAGCTTCATTCTTTTAGCTAAAGCCTAAATGACTTGCTACAATGCAAGTACCCTGAGGGTAAGTGAGTTGGTCAGGGTTTTTCCTCCATTAGCCTATATAACCAGCACCTGTGGTATTGCACCCTTCCCATGATTGTATACATCTGGCACAATGGATGTGTGCATGTGTGAGTGAGTGAGTGCACTTGGGCCTGGGAAGCCAGGCTAAAAGGGTAGCATCACCCCAGGAGTGGGAGAGCAGACAGGGCGCACTAGCATGACAAAGAGCCCAGAGAAAGAGTGTAAAGATTCCATGGCCCTGGCCCTGCCTTGCCCTACCCTGCCCTGCCTGGTGTGTTTGTGTAACTGCTAGAACCAACAAAAAACCTATGCAGATTGGTGAGCTTGATGGTTGCCCCTACAATTGGCATCATGAAAGGGTGCTTACACGACATACACCCATTAAAAAAAGATAGCATCTACTCAGTGGGCACCTTCTGCCAAAGTCTGGTTGGTAGGAGGGATTCAGGGGCCAGCCAGGGAACCCCAGACTGGTGCTGGGCATAGGAGAACTTGGACCCTGAGGGGCCTGCATTGTAGCTGCCATTGCCCTGGCAAGTGGCTACTCCACCCCATGGGCACTAGGTCCCTTCTGCTTTTGTCCCAGTGGGTGAGAGGGATGCAGGCACTGGCTTGGGAAGCTCCAGCCAGCTCGGCTCATGGGAGCCAAATGTGTCCTGATCGACTTATGTCACAATCACTGGCCTACCTTGGTGGGCAGCTGCACCCATTTTGCACCTCTTGGGCACCTTTTGCCAGTTGGTAGGATGGACTCGGGGGCTGGATGTGTGGACAAGACTGTATCTACCCAGGGTTCAGGAATAGTGGGGCTGGGGATCAGGATGCCCTTGATGTTTCACTCTCCACTTAGTCCTCAGGAGGAATAAGAAGAGCACAAACATTGCATACAGTGGCGTAGAAGAGGTGAGGGACCAGATGAAGATCCTGCCCACTCATCTGGGTGGGACACAGGAGAAGGGTCATTGAGAAAGACAATATATACTGGACTGCAGAAAAAAACATGAGAAAGACCCCATTTTGGGATATGCCACCCAAGAAAACAAGGTGCAGACCCTTCCAGGAACACAGTCCAGGAACAGTCAGGACATTGACTCCACAGCAAATCTGCAAGCTGAGGGAGAGGAGATGATCCGCATAGTCTATCAGTCGACATCTACCCTCATGGAAAAACTTCTTTACTGACAATGGCTGGGGCAAGGACCCCTAAGTCAGAGCACAGAGCTATGGGGTAAAGAGAGGGCAGCCAGCAAAGAGAAGACAATGATAGACCTCAAATGAGCATGGACTGGCTACCCATTGCAGAGCTAAGACTGAAAACCTACAAGCATGGTATGCTGTGTCCCAGGAACACAGTCCCTCACCCAGCAAAAGGACAATGCTACAGAAGAGGAAGAGACCAATGGACTCAACATAAATCAACAAACAACAAGGAGAGAGGGTTTAAGTGAATGGAGGGAGCGTTGGGGGGAAGGAAAGGCATACCAGCAACCATTTACTTATGTCAGAAATTAAAAGAATGAATAAAATATTTTTTCAAAGTAGCATTTTATCTTTTGCACCATATTGAACTCATGTAGGAGAGGAAACCAAATGCCCCAAATTACTGAGCACTTTGCTCACTATAGAAGAAGAAAGATCTCAGTGAGAAAGGAGACAGAATAGTGAGGCTGCAGCTGCCAGTGTAGTTGAGCTGCTATCCAGGGATTTGGCTGAGCTCAGCTGCAGGTGCAGAAGGTTCCAGAGAGCTGATTTCTTTTCTCTCCCTGGTGTGACCATTTGGAGGCAACAACACTAGAGGGTCTACAAATGAGTCCTGGGACATAGGCTTTTAGGCAGCAACCAGGAGGAAGGTTTTTTCTAGATAATCCAAACCAGGTCCAGTGAATAATTCTAGGCTTTCCAGAAAAGTTAGACTGCAATTTCTTCCTTGAATAGACCTATGTAGATGCAACAAAAAGCAGAAATGGAAATAGCAGTAGCAAAATTAAAAAATGTTGAACTCATAGTTGATACATAGCATCTGTACTTTGAATGAAATGTTGATGCTAGACCTAAAGAGCTCATTGCAACTAAATTAAAGCTGCAGCTGAAAACAAAAGGGGAATTTTGGCTAAAACCTGTGTGGAGACATTATTCTGTGGGACCAATCTAAAGACCTTCATAAAATCTCATGAGGTGAACTCTAGAATTAACATTACAAGTACATTTAGTTGTACTGGAGCACAAATACAATGCTACCCAACATCTATTGAACACTGCAACAGGTGCTACAGTAGGCTTCTTTCAGTTAATTTTACCCTGGGTCATGTAATTATTGTCATTTTTATAGATGAGGACACTGAGTGTAGGGTACTTGAGTTTGTCAGGGTTTTTCATACGCTTCCCACCATTGGTCTCTATGACCAGCACCTGTGGTATTGTGCCCTCCCAATGATTGTACATATGCAGGCAAATAGGTGTGAGCATGCATCAGTGGGCACAGCTGGGATTAAGAGGTGAGGATAAAAGGGCACCATCACAGTGGGAGAACTCAGGGAAACTCAAGGAGAGAGTGACTGGTGGTTGTCTTTGCTGGCTCTTTCTTTATGCTCACCATTAAAAATCCTGTGACGATAATGCCAAGGGCTTCAGCATTCTTTTTAGCTGCTAGCACAGATGAACCTACCCAGATTGGGATGGTTGCAAAATATGAAGTGATGAGAGTAAAATATATTACCTCAGATTGTGAAGCCACTCTATGTGCCTCAAAAAAAAATTGTTACTAGAAAATAGTTTATTTGTGACACTATTGCTAAGACTGACAGACAACTTAGAGATGAAGAGAACAGAAAGATACTGTTCTCTTAGGGCTGGTGAGACAGGGAGTAGGTGCTGGCACTGAGGCAGCTTGAGATTCGAGGCCACCCAGTGGATGTGAACTGTTGTGGGTAAGGCCAGGAGGAGCTGGGGGTACAAAAGGTAGGGCCATGGTGAGAGTTGCTGGTGCTAAAGAGATACAACCTGAAATGTGGAAGGCAAGGGAGACATCTTCACTTGTCGGCTGTCCCAGTACCTGGCTCTGGCTGCACCTCCCCACCCCAGACTGGAGGACTTGACAACCTCAGAGCTGTAGTTCTGCTAATTACGTATGGTTTACAGAAGGGCAGGGGAGGGTGAAGAAAGCAATGTCTCTGAGCGCAGTCAAAAGACTGACATCAATAAATAGAGTTTAGATCCCAAGTTGAATGCAATGTTCCTCCACTGGTGGTTTTGGGGTCTTATAATGACAAATTCCTTAAGAACTGTGGATTTTTTTTATCATCTGAATTGTTAAGACATGCCAGGATGCAGGTGCTTGTACTCAGGGTACAGGAGAGGTTCCTGCCTAGATTTTTCTAGAATGGGATCAGCCCATGAGATTGTTCTCTAAATGAGGAAGTGCTTTAAAAAAATGCTTTGAGATGATACAAATGACTTACCTGAGTTGGTTAGCTTGCTACCTGTCTTCTGCATCCTTCCTCCTTGGGTGGATCTTTGCAGAACGTGGTGATTCCCAGAAGTTTCTAGATTGACCATAACCTATATGTTGACTAGTGTGGGGAGGAAGCTGGGAGTAAAGAGCTATTTCATGTTTGCAGCAATGAACAGAATAGAGGCATGGAATGTCAGATGTGTTAACAGAATCATTTAGAGCCACTCGCTTACTATGCAGAGAATTTTTCAAGATCTGGGCTGTTTTTGCCTGCTTAATGTGCTCTGCATTTTCTACAGTCAGACCCCACTGCATGGTTAATGACACAAGTTCCAGGAAGCTTGGGGATTGTGCCAGTAGACACCAGAGACGCTAACCTTGTCAAAACAGAAAGAGACGACATACTTACAGTACCGTAAGACACTCAGTTCCTAAGCCCCTAAAGCAATTGGGAAACAAGAGATTTGATGCAGACACACTAATCACACAGGCAGATTTCTCTGAAGGCAGCAGCCACCAATTTTCTCTCCTAAAAATTCAGATCAGCAGAGGACCAATTCCAAGCAATTTAATGAGACAACAGGTAATAGTGGCAATTATCTCAGGGGAGGGATGAACAAGTAGGAGCGTGTAGGAGGGCACACACCATGTCACCTCTCAGGTCGCCGCTCCTAAGTAGAAAAGCACATGTATGGGAGAGAACGCTGATGAAACCACTTCAGACAGCGGTACAACTATCAGAAAACATGATTCAGCTGTGGGGACCCTGCCACACCCACTGAACAGTATCGCAGTCAGCGGGCCAGGAAACATCATGATCTAAGCAGATAACTCAGTCTTTCCTGTGCAGCAACTTGCTCCTTGATGGCCTCAACTGATCAGATCGTTAGCCCAACGCTAGCAGCTTCCCTTGCTGTTGTCTCTGACTCTCAGTCACCATTTTGGCCTGAACTGAACCTTTGTAGTTGTTTATCAGCACAGTGTGGGTGCATGGAGGGACAGATTGGTCTCTATAGTGCTTTTTTGAGTTTGTTCATAACATGTTTCTGAACGTACTTTGTCATCACATTCAATAAGTCCTGTGGCTGAAATATTTTTAGATTTTTAGATAATGAAATCATGATGTAAATAAGCTGAGTCTAATCTCAAATTTGTCCCAGATTCTTGGGAGGGGGAGGTGTTAATTACAGGTGGGAATTTGGGTAAAAGACTTTAGGTTTAGACTTTAGGTTCCAAGGGCTCTGACAACCACACTAGTCTTCATTTTAGGACACCTGGGAGTGGTTGATATTTAAAATTATTTCAAATGTGATTGCTAAGTGGAATTACCTGGGGAGCTTTAAGACATCTGATGCCATGATCCTCGGTCCTGGGAAACAATTGATTTGAGATACAACTTGGGTATTGAGGTTTTTAAAAATTTCCCAAATGATTCTAATATGCAACTAAGGTTGAGAACAAAGTAAGACTCTTCCGCAGAAGTGGATGCTTAATGTTACTGGTGATGAGTCTCCAGTGATCCTCATCCAAATTACCAACAAATGGAGATGTTTCCATTCTTTAAGGAAACCAGTGTATTTTCTCATAAACACCATGCTTAGTAGATTCATGTCATCTGTTTTCCTTTCCTTTTTATATGTGTCCGCTCCCACATTCTCCCATCGTATCCCTAGCTTTCTACTAGCTTAAAGGAAACATAATTCTTGTGGACCCCCAAGAGTGTAATTTTAAGGCATTTCATATTAGCTAGGGGATGTACCAAATTTCCTGCTCCCACTTGAACTAACTACTGGGAACCAGGCGTGGAGCCGAGCAGCCAGGTGAAGCTACGTAACAGGGAAGGCAGGTGAGCTAAAGGAAAGGGTGCTTGCTTCGACTTTGACTTGTACCAAATAAATATCTCTCACACGAAGTGTCTGCTTTCCCTTTTCTTTATGCAGCAGATGGTAGGACCCTATTTTAGAGCACACAGCCATAAGTTTTAGGTCCCTGGGTGTCCCTCAGTTGCATGCTACTGTTCTTGATAGGGCCAGTTTCTTCTGTAGCTCAGGCCCCTCCACTCTGAGTTGGTGACTGAAAAGTGAGGACATCAAACCTCTCCGCTGACTTTTAGTTTCACTCCTTCTTAGATGAAGAACATGCCAGACCTCAGTTACCAAGACCCTCTCTTCTGCTGGCTGAGAGGTCTAGACAAATAACTAGGTGAATCTTAGTCCTAAGAGAACTGTCTTGCTTGTTTGAGACCCTCCAATCTAGGGTCTGGATGAAGAACCACTTCATTGCACGCTATTGTGTCAACCTGGCCACTTTACCTTTTATAAGATATTGCCTCCTTGGAAAAAATAGATTCCATGTTGTAAACAACCCACATACAGACAGACTTTTGGGAACTCAATCTATAAGCAGATATTTATAATGTAGTAAATATTATGCACAGGATAGAATACATAATGAGTTAACTCAGCCTTAAGTGATAATATTAATGATAAAACAAAAGTTCTGGAGAGTATCAATATGTCCATATAGGTGGAGTTACTGTGTTCTAGTATAAGTACTGCTCCTTTTGGAGCTCACCTGCTAGAGTTTGATGAGGTTCCTGGATCTCAGAATTAGCTTGGGTTCGGAGTAACAATATTTTACAAAAATAGAACCTTTCTTTGACTCAGATACATACTAACTCTCATGGGATCTTTACAACAACCATATGAGTGAGGCTGTATTATTAACGACATTTTAAGGGTGGGTAAACTGAGACACAGAAGTAAAATAACATTCCCCCAGCATAGAGCTCATAAATGTCCAAATTAGACTTTTCAACAGGAATGTCATCTCTTAGTCAACACACTTCACTATGTGAGGCCCTAACAGCTGAAGAGAAGGTCTCATCTATGTCATACATTATGCCCAGAGACAAAATAGAGTACTGCGTTGGTGCTGAGACTGTTTTGTGATGACATTTTGGTGTGTCACCCTTGTGAGTGTGTCTGTGCACATGTATGAGCATATGTGTGTATGCGCTTGTTTGGGAGTATGAAGTTGGACATTGGTACATCTACATTTGAATGGATGGAAGGACTAGACTTTTTTTTTAACCCAATACTGTTCTTTTTTTTTTTTTTTTTTTGAGACTAGGTCTCACTATTTTTGCCCGTGGAACCGCAGGCTCAAGTTGCCCAGGGTACCACAGACTCAAGCAATTCCCAGCCTCAGCTTCCCAGGTTGCTGGGATTACAGGCATGTGCCACCACGCCCAGCTATTTTTTTGGGGGGGGGACTAGGTCTCGGTACTTGTCCCCAGTGGGGCTCGAACTGCAATCCCTGGCCCCAGCCTCCTAGGCTGCCACCTACAGGCATGCACCACCAAACCCAGCCCAATACTGTTCTTATACCTCATACCTGAACATAATAAAGGAGTCCCCAGAATGTGGCACTTCTCATGGTCTTGGAAATAATTAGTTTGACCTATTTAGGTCTTAATAGAATATGGTGAAGTTTGATTTTTGTGAATTTCCAAAATCAGTGTCAAAGCCTACTTCCCTCTCTGAGAAAAATATTCTTTCAAAAAAAAAAGTGGTCAACCTCTAACACTAAAAAATGTTTAGGCGGATTAACAATTTTAACATAAAACATTGCAAACAAATACTTTATAAGTCTTTTGAATGAAGAATTCCACTTCTTAATTTTTGAAGTAGCTTTTGTTAATTGTTAAGATTCAGCTACGTCTCTCTTAGGAATAGATTGTATAATCCCATGATCTCAGGGCAATAGAATAATCGCTGGCCCATTAAATTAAGTGCCAATGCACCATAAGCTAGTATAGTTTTTCTTGGAGGTCAAGGAACAAAATATAAGATGCTACATAGTGTGAATAAAATATGTTAGGAGCTATGACCAGGACTTCAAATTTCTACATGTTAAAAATTATAGCCTCACAATTTTAACTCAGAATTTTATAACTCAAGAGCCTGTGAAGATAGTAAGTATTTCCATAACTCTCCCAGTAGCTGACTTGACCTAAACTGTGATGTTCTTGGTGGTCCCTGAAAACCACATTTTGGTTGCTTACCCAAATGTTTTGCTACAGAAATTTTAATGTGTTTGAGTATTGGGTAGTGCTGCGGTCTTACTATGAATGTCATGCATTATATAGAACATATATAATATCAATTTTTTAAGGTGGAAAAATTCTAAAATTTGATGCATCTTGCTCTAAGGACTGGACTTGCAATCTTTTTAAAAAGGAGCATTTAACTGTCACATACATTCAGCAAAATGCATCCTTAATCTGTTTTTTAAAATTCATCTACCCACTGATTTAATTAACAAGTAGCTATTGAATATTAAGGCTGGGGGCATACTTGTGACTAAAGCAGAAACTAGTCTAATATGGAAGACAAAATATGAAGTTGTCACATTGCAAGTATGTAGACATACTTTACACATATTTTACAAAAGCAAAAGACTTTTGCTATTGCCCAGATTACAAAATTTATGTTTTAATAAAAACTTTTAAATTTTGTTATTATCAAATCACCAAGTTACTAAGGTTAAATGGTTCTTTCCATGCTTTCATGTAAATGCAAAGACGTGTTTTTTCAGCCCATAATGTGAAAGTGCAAGACAGTTATTGAAAAAGTCACAGTTTGAGGTAAAGAAGCATTTGGATAAGAACAAGTATACTGAACTCTACTTGGCATGGTTGGAATTTGAAGTGTTTATTCAAGTGTCTAGTTAATTGTGTGTGTGTGTGTGTGTGTGTGTGTGTATAACCAGCTTAACCTTTGTAACATAATGCAATGTATAAATAGCAATCATAGAAAGTTGTTGTTATCATTACCATTTTATAGGCATGATAACTAAGACATTAAGAGGTTATGTCATTTGCATAACAAATAGTCAAGTCCTAAATTGGGTTTGACTACTGCTCCTGGATGCTAATTTTGCTTATAAATATAGAGAATGAATCAATGCTGAATAATATGTGTATGATAGAACTGAGTTCAAGTCTTGATTTTATTACTTACTGGTTATGAATCTTACTAGTTATGATCATAATTATGGGTTCTCAGAGTGGCTAGTTAGCCTGAATGTATATCAACTAGAGTAGCAAAATTAAAACTCTGAAAATAACTGATATTGATAAGATGTTAAGCAATGGGAATATACTTCATGCTATGTTGATGGAGTATAAGTTACTACAATAGTTGGAAAATAGTTTCGCAAGATCTTCAGTTTTGGAGACATTTCTCTATGAATCAGAAGCTCCATATCGTGAGAAACTTATGGATATATATGTCAGTATGTATGTCCAAGTATGTTCTTTGCAGCATTATCTGTAATAGTTTCAAGTAGAAATATGTCGATGTCTACAGGAGAAAGGCTACATCAGTTGTAAAATAGTTATATGATAGAAAATAAGAAAATAATGAAAGTGAATGAACTTCAACCATGCACATGGTTATTTAAATATTGAATCCTTTGTTGAGTGGGAAAAAAGTCTTAAGAGAACACATATGATATGTCATTTTTTGGTAAAGGAATTAAACAAGAAAATTAAAAAATCTTGTTTGGAAATAGAGCCATATGAGGTTAGATTAGTTTTGAATAGTAGTGAATTAGCACTTCAGAATTTAAACTGTAGTTACCTGTGGATGTTAGTAGTTGTGTGTGGATTGAAGAAGAAAACGAGACAGAAGAGATTGATAGTGATCTGTGAGGCTAGTCCACAGAACGGGGATCCTGGGAAGCATGTCCAGGTCCAACTTTAATGAAGTTGAGAAACCCCTTATTTACCCCAGCATGGAAATGTTAAAATGATGTAATGAGGAAGTAGCAAAACGTACGTGATATGCCGCATGGAGGGATGTGGGGATGCACAATAGTAGGAAATTTTACTTTTGGGGGCAACAGACATTACTAGTAAGTCATCTGTCTCTTGGGACATTCCAAAGAGATTAGGAAGCTGTGTCACAGGTGAGAGACTGGCTATTGACCAGCCTGTAGTGTGTCAGAGGGGTCTAGAGAGATAGGAGGTGTTCCTTTTATCTGAAGCTCCATCTCTCTACCTGCTTCCACATTCCACCATTACCTCTGTGTGGGGTACAATATTTTTGGGGGGGAATGGATGCTGGATCTGAAAGGAGTACATCTGCATCTTTAACATTGTGGGTGTTGCTGTAGTTCCCACATTCAGCAGTGGCATTACAAAGGTCAAGTTTTAAAAATCTTTTGGTAACATATGTATTACACATTTTCACAACATACGTGTTACACATTACACACTTTGACATATACATTGCATATATGTATTACACACTCCTTTAAAGCCCTGTTTAGTACTATTAGTCTTTTGAGGAATTCCATTCCTTGCTCTCCTGTCTTCAGCGCCTTGTCCAGAGGTCAACACACACACAGGAAGGATTTATCAAACTAATAATAGCTGACTGAAAAGAAAGCAACAAGGTACAATATTCATGAAGTGTTTGCAAATAAAAAATACATTGTGAACTAGTGGGATTATTAAAAGAGAAAATTTACAATAATTTCATTTAATTCTCACTCCCTCAAGACTGAATTCCTTTCATTGATGGGCTTGTGAGGAAATGTCTGTCAACACTTTCCATCCCAGATGCAGCAAGTCACTACCCTCACACCACTAGTTTCTGATGGAACCAAACTAAGAGTTGATTTCCAGCCTGTTTCTACTTTAGGTCTTCAGAGTATTTTCTTTAGAAATAGTTTAAATGCACGGAAGGGATACTTGTCAGTCAGAAAATACTGCGAATGATGAGAAAAGCAATGCGCAGTCCTCCTCGAAAAACTTTTCTAAGTTCCTATGGGAAAACCCCTAGGTGACTATAAACACCATCATTTTTAGAAACAAGGAGGAAAGACAGAAGTGGGCAGTGTGCAGAGCACAGAGTGTGTGTGTGTGTGTGTGTGTATGTGTGTGTGTGTGTACTTTGTGTTCTGTATCTGAACTTTGTTCCCCCCGTGACTGTCAAGGGTGGTAAGATGGCCCCTCATCTTTCCACTAATGGTCCCCTCTCTCCAGTGTTATTATTTCATGTCTTTCACCTAGATCTTAAATCTATTCTCCGTTTACTCACTTTATTTTTGATGTTTTCTTTTCCTATGTTTAAGCATGATTCCTCTCTCAAAAATAAAGAGGAAGAACTAAGATAGAGTTTCTTTATATAATTACCATGCAGCAATTAGAGTTGATTGTGTATGTGCCTTTTAATACTCTACTGGCTTTTCCTTCCTCAAAACAGAGGCAGCCCTGAAGTGTGGTCACAAGTCTGTTTACACCACCCAGATATCAAATTGACTTGCTAATGGTAACTCTTCCTTGGTATCCATGGGTTACTGTGTCATGTGATTTGACATCAAGTACAGACAGTGCTGATTAGGAGCATCCAGCTCTGTCCATCTCCGTGCATCACTGAACCATCTGGTCATTTATTCACTAATAAGCCCCTAATGGCCCAAATATTCACCGGCCTGTCATTGTGACATGGCATAAAATGCCTACATCTTTCAACTCGCTTTGACATGTTGCTTGTTTCACATCAAAACCCGTCATTTACAGGAAAAGAGCTCAGAGGGGTAAAAACTTGACCTAATCTGCAGTGTTAACACAAAGACAGAGGCTTGGTATCTAGTAGCCTGACGGAAAGCATGTAAATGGGCAGGAATTCATTTTGTACCTTTTTTTCCATTCTCATTTTACAACATTCTTTAAGTTTGGTATCATCCCTAATATGGGATTTTATGTGGGCTCTGTGTGGAAATATCTATCTTGTATCTGTTTAAATAGTAAAGAGCATTTTAAAAGGAGAAAAGCTTCCTGGAGCTTGGCGTTTGCCTGTTTACATTTAAATGGGCAGGAAAAGAATAATACAATATAGTTTTGAAGAGCAGTCTGTGCAATTCTCAGAAGACTATGGTTAGTTATTTTAACCTTCTCTCATTCTCTCCTCTTCTAGCTTAATGTGCTTCCCCCCATGTTATAGCTGTATATCAGAGGAAATCTGAAACTCCCCTATGTCTGGGGCATTTGGTATTATCACCAGAACAATAATGAAAGGTTGGAATTCCCATGTTCACTCATAACCATTAGGGAAGAGAGGTCAAAACTTTATAGTGATACTGGCATATGCAGAGTTTAAGTAAACTGAAAAAGAATTGAGGGGGGCAATATTCTATCACAGTCAGTGCAGTTGAAATCTTGGTCTTTATTGAAATGACAAAATTATGTAGCTTAGGTTCACTAGTTGTTTCTAGGTATTTCATATTTTACATATATTACTAAAATGGGTACTTTTAAAATTTCTAAAATCTTACTGTGTCTTATTTTCTTGTTTTTAAAAAAACTTCCAACAAACCACATGCACAAGGGGATATGTGACAGGTCATAGGCGATATTGTGGTGGGAGAAATATGGTGGCTGAACTACAACTATGTAAGAAAAAGTATTAAATAAATAGATGAAAATCAAAAATATATTTAACTTCAAAAGAAAAAAAATCACATGCTAATATAATTTAGATTTACAGCACTATTTTCTCATTGACTTTTCCTAACTTCATTGAGACCTAGTTCTCTGCTACTTCTTCCACATCTGTATGCTAGAGAACATTGAAGGTTTCTCCTAGCCCAGACCAGGCATGTGTGGTGGTAGCAGTTGTGTAAAAGACAAGAGTAGTGCTTTCTAACTGGCCACAAAAGGTGACAAAGGAACACAGGTTTATTGGCAGATGGCCGACTTTCTTTATGTGTATGCCAGGGCCTGGATATGGTAGTGCTGGTCCCAGGAAACCCATTTGAAATTTGCCTTACACACCATTTGACCTAGAGTTGAACCCAAATCAGCATCCCTTTGCTCCTTTGCTCCCCATGGGATGGAGCTAAAACAGGAATCTCCTCTGAAGGATGATAGGCAAGATAAAGTTCATCAAAATGTCTTCCCAAGCACTCTGCCTTGTGGTCTACTTACTGACAATTCTTAAAAAGCAACTCCTCACTACATGGCTGCCTCAGCAGCAGATTTTCACATTTAAATTTTCTTTTCTCTTATATTTAGAACAAGTCTCCCATGTTGATCATTTATTTCTTCATCCTCCTATGATCACTTATTCTCTAATTGTAACTTTATGAAAGTTTCAAAAATTACTGTCATTCCACAGGACTGCATTAAAGCCTAATCTCTGTTCTATGCTGTGAAACTATAACAATAAACTGAAGGGAAATTTGGAAAGTCCTTTGTTTCTTTTGGGATCTGATTTCCCGATTTCCTGAAATTCCTCACTTAAAACACTCCTTGTCAAGTCCTTAATCATTCTTACATAAAACCAACCACATAATTTAATGCTTTGATCAGACAACTTACATTTATTAATTCACCCATTCAGTTTATAGACATGGTTAGAAGAACCAGCATTATTTTCCAGAAGCCATAGGATACAAAGGACACAAAAATGACTAAAGTGTTGTCCAAGGCCTTAAGGAGCTTATAGTGTAGTAATCTTTTTAGAATATGGTATTTGGCTGGGCACAGTGGTAGATGCATTTAATCGCAACCTCCGGAGTGAGGCCAGGAGTAGGAATTGCTTGAATCCGTGGGTTCAAGACCCACCCAGGGCAACTTAACGAGACCTAGTCTCAAAAAATAGCTGGGCATGGTAACCCCAGCTACATGGGAAGCTGAGTCTGTGGTACCCCAGGCAATAAAGCAACAAAGTGAGACCTAGTCTCAAAAAGAGATTTGGGGGTTGGTGGGAAAAAGTTTTAGAAAGTCTATTGGTGAAGGTGAAATTTGCAATTACCAAGACATGGTCATATAGAATCAAGTAACTGCAAAACAATGAAAGAAAATTGGATATAGTATGAAAATAAAGGGAAATGGATGGAATACCTTGAACTTGGAGGTAAGATCTGATCCATTTATCCTTCTCTTATGAGCAAAGACTTGCACATCTCACACAGCTATTTACTTTTTTCCTTTCTATTCATACTCTCTTCTTTCAATACCAACAAGAAAATGTACTTCAAGAGCATGAAAGTACTGTAGCATGGAATGGAAAGAAAGGAAAGGGAGGACAGAAGAAGGGAAAGAATAAGAGGAGAAAGAGGATAAAAGAATATCTTACCTATTTCATTGAGCTACTACAAGATTTAAATACAATAATGCAAAAAACACTTTATGTATTTTTGCATATAGTTGGCATGCAATAAATTGAACATTTTGCATTCTTTAATGTAATCTGCAAGACAAACATCTTTCACCAGATGGAATTTGGAAGTGGTAGTTAAAAATAAAGAAAGAAGGCCTTAGTGACAAAATGTTTGGGAATCATTGAGAATTGGTGACTTGAAGATTATTTTCAAACTCTACAATTTTGTAGTTTAAGATTTCAGATTGATTCCAGTGATCTATAGGAAGGGAATGAAATGCCTTAAACATTAGAAAGAAATGTTCTAGAGTGGGCAATCCTATTGCTTTAAGATTAAATCAATAAAAAATTTATGTATGTCCAGCTACTTACATGGTATTTTCCAAAGAACTCTGTAAATTTATAAAGAATTTTGAGCACACCATGGAGTAGGATTCAGAAATCAAGTCTGTGTTGAGTTTTTTAAAAGATTGATTCAAATATGTATTATCTCTGAAAATAAGAATTATTACTGTAGCTGAAATGACTAAGTCTATCAATATTTACCCATTTCTTTTCATACCATGGTGGCTGTGAAATAGTGCCCATCCAGGAAGTGCCTAGAAGGGACCATAGGTGTCTACAACTAGTTCTTTCGAATGAAATGTGAACCTAAGTGAGAGGTCACTTCAAAGCCAGTGCAGACCAAAAGAGATAAAGTTTCTTTGTTCTGTCACTCACCTCTCCATGTTGTCAGTGTACGGACCCACAGGGTGGAGTCATTGAGCAGAGGAAAGTCATCCATCTGCACTGGACTATTAAATTAATGAAAATTAAATTTCCATGTGTTAAGCTGTTGAAATTCTGGAGTTTATGTATTACACCATCAGCATTACTTTAACTGCACACTACTAGTTAGTCACACAGAATGATTCGAATGTCAGAGACTCACTGACACTTGTGAACAAATTGCTTTCTCATGTTAGAAACTTTTGGTTAACCTTCTTTGACATTCAAAGACCCATTCATTTAACCCTATGCTAATTATTGAAAGTTAGATAAAGAATGTCTTCTAGAGAGATATATAGTCTTTTTTGATTGATAAACCTATTAAATGTTATAGAATAACACAAGAGAAATGTTATGAAAATCAAATGACTAGAACAGAAAATAATTCCTCTAGGGATTCAGGGAGAGACTGACTTACTGGGGAAAGATTCGTGGAGGATGCCAGGAGTTTACAAGTACTTTGAAAACAGAGAAGGATTTGGAAAAACAAAGATGACAGTTTGTGACATTCAAAATGCAATGAAGAAGATAAAAATGGTAAAAAAAAAAAAAAAAAAAAAAAAAAAAAAAAAAAAAAAAAAAAAAAAAAAAAAAAAAAAAAAAAAAAAAAAGCAGAGAACCAAAATATATTTAGGGCATTTAAATAAAAGAGCACAATAGTTAAAATATTGAAGTTTAAATTTCATTCATTATCAACTTATTGATTATTGATCCAATAAAGTAAGTCTTGTAGAGTTAAAAATAGTCCTTACTTTCAAAGAATTTGCAGTCTATTGGCACAGAGAGATCTAGATTTAATTTGTATCCACCAATTACTAGTCATTTGATCATGGGAAGTCACTTATCTTTTTGTAATTCTTGTTTTGTTTTTTTTTAAATCTACATGATGAAGATGATCATAGTCCTTCAATATTGTTGTGAAGATTAAATAAGATGATTAATTCAAAGTATTTAGCATAATGCCTTGTATATGGTGTACTCTTGGTACATGTTAGCAGTTATTGCTTGGTGTAGTGGTGGTGGTGGTAGAATTTGCACAGGAGCAGAGAACAATATTGGCAATTGTGTGGATTGAAGCTGGAAAGTGAATTTTGACAATATTCATAAAATTCTTGATTGGTCAGCCAAAGACATTGGATTTTATCTTTAGGCGATGGGCAACCATTGAGAATTTTTGAGCAAAGAAGGAAAATGACAACATCAAACAGAGTGGATAGGTAAAGAAGTCTGTTAGGATATCATTGCAACCATAAAAATAGAAATTGAAAGGACATTAAGAATAATTCTAAGTTCTTTAAGTTTAGTTAACTGACAAAGAATGCTGGTATGATGGAAAGGTGGGAGGATAGCTAATTTGATTTTAGAAATTGTTGGAATTAAAGAAATCATAAAATTTTCCACTGAAAAGATCCATCAGATAATTCATTATCTGGATTTGATGCTTAAAAGAAATGAAGGATCAGTTTTGTCAATTATTTAAAAAGGGAGGATAGCCAAATGGATGACTTCTTCAAAATGGTGTATATGGATAAAAATTGAAATCTAATCAAGCCTTGGAGAGAGTCCCCTATGAAGTATAGGAGAAAGAGTCACCATCAAAATGGTCAGTGGAAGAAAACTGCCACCATAGAAATGAAGGGAAATTTCCATAAGGTAGAAGTGGACATTACTGTAGACTTTAAGAGATGGAGAGGAGAGCTCTGCTGAAGTGCAGAGTGGTAGCATTCTGGTGGTGCCACTTGCAGAACCTCTTTGTGTTAATGGTATCCTAGTGAAAAAACCCAAGAATAAATAAACTATAATTAGACATGGAGTCTAAGAGGAGACCAAATTTAAGGGTACTAAAGAAATTCAAACGGTTAGAGTAACCATATTAGTAATGTATGACATGAACAGGGCTGTGGCTGAGAGTGGATTGTGATGAGCATCATAAACTATATCAAAATATTTGGACTTGAAATGAAGAATAGAGGGAGCTATTGAAGAGCTGTTTATTTTTTTTTAATAATGATTTTTTGCAGATACATTTAAAAATCCACATGATTCACCATTTATGGGGAACAATTCAATAGTCTTTGATACAGTCACAGATTGTACAGCTGTCAGTACAATCAATCTTAGAATACTGTCATCATCCCCCAAAGAAACCTCATACCCATTAGTAGACACATTCTATTTTCTCCCAACTCTCCAGTTCCTAGGCAGTTGCTAGACTAGTGTTTTGTCTCTGTACTAGGCTAGTGTTTTGTCTTACAATATGTGGTCTTTGACTAAAAAGTTTCAAGTCAGGGAGTAGCATCATTTGATTTGCTGTATAAAAAGATCAAATGGACTGCAAATGTGGCCTAGATTGGATTGAGAGAGAGGATGATAGGCATAGAGGTAAAGAAGCCTTATAGGGATTTGTAGAGTCAGATAGAGAATATGGCAGTCTGGAAAAGGGAGATGGTTATGGGAATGGAGAAAAGAGGATGGAATGAGAAATATTTAAAAAGTAGGACTGACCAATTTTGGTAACTAGTGGGTTATACTATATGACAAAGAATGAGCAGGAAAAAAATAGCTGTCAAGGGTCATCTTTACAATGGGTAGATGGTGATGCTTGTCACTGAGATGGGATTCCCCACAGGAAGATCAGATGTGTGATGACGTAAAGAAAATGAGTCAGTGTTTCCTCTAAGTCACCACTGCCTGTATATAGGATGGCATCGGTCTATCATAATCATGGTGACAGATCTTTATGAAAAGAGGAAGATTTATTATTTTTTTCAGTCTTTGATGAGATCCCAGAAAGACCAAAGCAACTTATATACAGTTTCATACTGATTCAATATAATTAAAAGTTTATTTAAATCTTAATGGAAATATATTGGTATCAAAGGGGAAGATTTAACTACTTTGCCTTGAATAATTTTGTTGTGTCAATAATCTAACACCTATCAAATTCATAACCAGAGGTCCTTTAGGCCACTAGAGGCCTTGTGAGGTCATTGAATGAATTCCCCTGCTCTGAAGAGGAATTCATCCGAATTAAATCAAAGGAACAGGAATTGATTACAGAGTCAATTTTCAATTACCTATACTAATAGAGTAGTGGTACAGGTAATCCCAAACTGTGGTTAACCAAAAATCATTTATATTTGTGTTTGGATTGCATTATTTAAGCTATTTACAGCAGTTGGGAATCTGACTATATTTTTCTTTTGATTACTAGCATTAATTTGCATCCCTGACTTCATACTAATTTTTGGCAAATGGAAGTGGCCCAAATATGCTAAGTAAGAAAGATATATCATTTTGGGATTTTGTATATACCACCTATCATCAATAAATTTGATAAATCATATATATATTTTTTAAAGCTCTGCAATGTTAGAGATTAAAAGTCTCCCTTGGCAACCAGCTTCTCTACTTAAGAACACTTAGCATTGGGAAACAATTTTCCAATGCTAATCTCAATCCTTCTGCTGAAATACAAACTGATCTTTTCATCTTTTTGTAATGGGAAAAAATAATCAGGCCCAATCTTTTATGAACTTAAAACCCTGATAAAACTGATAACTCCGCCTGCATTTTTTTCCCCCAAGCAGAATCAGTGCCTTTCTTTTGTCATCCTTATTTCTTTGTCAGTTTAGGTTCCATAAAAAAAAAATCATTAAAAAGAATAAAGAATGTTATATTTTGTAAGAAACTGTATTTTACCAATGAAAAGCAGAGATTCTGCAATAAGAAAACAGTTAAAATGTTACATAGATTTTTTCAATTAAGAAATAATATAAGTTTATTAGAAAATATCAGAAAAAAGAAGCATAAAGAAGAAAATTTAAAACTTCTATGATTAACACCACCCAGAGTAAATATTAGATCTCTGGATCAACAGAACCTCGTACTGTATCCCACTGTTGTAGGATGAGGAACTATATAGGACACACACTTTGGGACAAAAGCCCTTTATTCAGTATCAGTATGCTTAAAAGTTACACCCACACTTCATAAATTTTGATTTTACGATGTAGATTGAATCACAGGAAATCATAAAGACCCTTTTGTGCCTTTTGCCCAAGGTCTAGATCTAGAAGAAAATGGCACAATGCTCTTGCTCCATTTCCTCTCTGCACGTGCCCTAATCACCATTTTTTTTTTTTTTTTTTTGATACTAGGTCTCGCTATTTTGCCCATGGAACTGCAGGTTCACGTTGCCCGGGGTACCACAAACTCAAGCAATCCCAAGCCTCAGCTTCCCAGGTAGCTGGGATTACAGGCATGCGCCACCACGCCCAACTAGTTTTTTGGAACTAGGTCTCGCTATGGGCCCCAGGCGGGACTCGAACAGCAATCCTAGGCCCAGCTGCTTCATAGGCTGAAGCTTACACACACGAGCCACGATGCCCAGCCCCCCTAACCTCCATCTTTGCACCTTGAAACTTTCGGTGTTACCACAGACCAGATGCCCTGGCTCACCTGAAAGCTCTTTGGAATTGTAGTATCTCAGACTCCATGCCCAGCCTTCTACATCAGCATCTATGTTTGATCCAGATCATTAAGTGCTTGGAATTCTGATTCAATGGCACTATTGCTTGGTTGAGACTCATTACTAGAGCTTATTAATTGGTGAGGGAGTAAAGCAAGCAACAAGGACAAGCACAGGGAATAATGCAGCTAAGGGAAGAGAAACTCTTCACAAGGTCCATAGTTTAGTTGATCTGCCCTGGGCCTCCCTGTGCTGGACACTTGTGGAGGAAGCAACCCTAGTCTTATTGCACCAACCTCACTCAAAAAACTAGAGAAGCAAATTCAAGATTAAGAACCAGCCCGCAGTAATTAGATTAAATTAACATTGAAGAACACCCCCCTGGCATGAGGGCCAATCTACATCCTCTTGCCTTTAATTTAAACTCCTTTTGGGGGAGAAATGGAATTGGGCTGTGAAGGGGCACCTTGGGAACTCCGGGGAGGCAAACCATAGGTATGTATACTCAATCTTTTCTCTTCATATTTTGTGTGTTCTGACATGTAACCCAGTGTTCAGCTGTCTGAGACTTTGCAGTTGAGAAGTATGGTTTTGAGGACTCCGTGCCCCTTTCAGCATACCTCATTGTTACTGCTCTTGTCCTTCTCTTCTTCCCTCATTAGATAAAGCAGGCTTCATTGCTAATTCCTTCTTTTCCTTTGTTCTTTTCTGTATGTATCTGTTTTCCGACAATAACAAAAGCAACTGTAGCAGACTTATACTCTAGTAAGAAATGAAAATAAACTTTGTGTGTGTGGGAGAGGTTGAAAAGAGGAAAGACTGGGGAAACCCTTTATTATTCACACACTCACATGCATGTGCTTATGATTATTTTACTTCATTCATAACTTGGATCATACTATACAGGTTTTTAATATTCATTTTTAAAAAAATTAATAGTATTTTGTGAGCAAGTCAGTAATATTCCTATAAAACATACTTAAAAGCCTTGTAAGATTCCAGTGTCTGAATATGCACAAATCATTCATCTAGTGCCCTTTTGTTGGACAGTTATCTTGTCTCCCATCTTTTTCTTTTGTAAATAACGCTGCAGTGAACATCCTTGTGCATAAATCTGCTTCTGTGTCTCTGGTTACTACTTCACGATAAATTTCATTTGACTTTAATAACAACAATAAAGAATCTGACTTTGAATTGAAATATCTTTGTTCAGTATTTAATTATATTGTGGCTTTTCTCCAAAAGAAAACACATTGTAGAGTTTGAATGTCAGGTTTTTAATTAAGCATGGTCCACAAAATTGAGTCATTTTGAAGCTACCTGAAATTTAAGCCACAGTGAATTACAGCCAAAAGGCCTGCTTTCTATAACTCAGACAAGACACACTCTGAACTCAGGATTGGGACACACCAAGAGCTGGTGGCTCTAGGTTCCAGAGGAGATCTTGGGTCTCATGACACTGTCCATAAATTAGCAGAAAAACAAAACCCTTGGTGGTCCAAAGTCTTTTTGTGGATGCCTAAATATTATTCCTTAGATCATCAGTAATCTTCATGAGCACAAAGTCTCTAATAACAATAGTAGCCATCATGTACAGTGATGCAAAGCATTTTGCAATATGTAATATTCATCTGTTGCTGCATAACAAAGCGCTCTCAAATGCAGTAACTTAGAACTAAAAACATTCATTGCTCTTATAGTTCCCTTAAGTCAGGAATCTTGATTTGGTTTAACTAAGTTCCTGGATTCTGTGCCCCACTCATAAGGCTAAAATCAAGGTTGGTATCAATATCCTCTTATGGCTCAGCTGGGAAGGTCAAGCTCACTCATGTGACTGTTGACAAGACTTAGTTCCCCCTGAACACTGAATCAAGGGCCTTCATTTCTTGCTGCTTGCTGTTGGGCGACTTCCCTCAGTTCCTTGCACTTGGGTGTCTAGTCAGGCACCTCCATACAGGTGCTGACTTTTATCAAAGTGAGTGATATAGCAAGAAAGGAAAATAGGATAGTAGTCAGAGTCTTTTTGTAAAGAAATTTTGGACATGAGACTATCACTGTGCCATCTTCTATGCACTAAAAGTGAGTTGCTCGGTTTCATCCATACTCAAGACAGATGTGACTACCAGGAGGTGGGGACCCTGAAGAACCATGTCCCAGGCTGCCTGCCACAAATCACCTATTCATCCAAACAGCACCCTCTTGAGGTAGAGATCATGAGTCCCCTTTGACAGGAAAGGAAACAGGTGCTCACAGCTATTAAGTAGAGAGGCTGAGATTCCAACCTGTTCCTCTGACCTCAGTATGCATGTGCTTGCTCTTCACATTCTGCCCTCACTGGGACAACTTTATCTGTAAAAGCCATGGGTCCCAGAAAAATCTTAGAGGCTATAGCCAGTACAGCTTCTTTGGTTTACTCTGGCGCTTAATTTGTTTTCTCACCATCTGCCCCACTTCTTTCAATGTTTAAGTGAAATCGCTTAGCTTAAACTAATGAGCGAGGTTGACATCACCCAAGGGTATTAGGCTGGAGATGGATGATGTGGTTTGTTCAGTGGCCTGCCCTTCTTGGGTTCTCGTGAAAGTTAACTGGCCTCTAAATCTGTATTCAGAATTCTTTTGCTTCTTTCCCATTCTTGGCTTATATTGCATATTAGCATTGAAGATGATCTGTAAGATAAATATCATTGGGCAAAAATCCCCATGGTCAAGAATTAAACACACATGCAGTTCTCAACACATTCTCTAGAAAATGTCTATTCATTTTCTCTGACCAGTGGAGCTATAAATCTGGTCTATGCTCGGCACACTGTATGTGTTTTGCTTTATGAAGGTATAAATCACCAAGATACAATTTGTGTTTGATTTTTTTGACACTTAATTTGCTTAAATGTTCAGCAGTTCATAGACGTAAATTGTGCTGGGCATAGCTCCAAGTGGAATAAGCTGAGAGCAAGAAAGCTATACATATTAGGATGTAATTCAGAAGAAAAATCATCTTGGCTGGTCAAGTAAGTCGTCTTTATAAGTTACTTATAAATAACTTTCCTCCGTAGGCAATGTAAACTTAGTAAATACATCTAGAGGAGGAAGCATTGTAGTGAATTTAAAGAAACCTCACATCTAATATGATTCCATGCACTGATAAGTGTGGGCACAGAATGTGCCATACATGTTTGATAAAGCAACTTTATTCATCAACTGTCATTTGATATTAGAAAATCCATCATCAAGAATCAAGACATGGAGTTTTCAACATCCCTGACACTTATTTAGTAGATGAACTTGGACAGGAATACCTGAAAGTGCCCTAGAAGGCACTCTCCATCCATACAGAGAATCAGATGGGGTATGGAATGGCATCCCCCTCTTGCCCCCAAGTCTCTGTGTCTGAGGTTCTCAGCTTCCTTTAGGAATGTCAAATCATCTTTCTTGGCAAGAGTGGGTGCAGCTTTCCACACATGCTGGCAGCTGGTTTTCCAAGATCACTGGAAATGGATGGCACACAATTCTGCATTGCCCTGTATTTTCACTGACAGGTTTGCTGTGAAGAACAGAAGAGGTCCATTGAGCAGTATGGACACTGTGTTTCTGGCAGTAGCTGCTCTAGTGTGATGCTCTGTGAGGCAATGGTGGTGACTGGGACCAGAACTGCCACTTACTGACCCTTAGATATGACTTTCGTCAATAAAACCTGTTCCTTAAACCAGGGGTTCTCAAACTCTTGCACGGAGAACTTGCAATAGATTAGCAACTTTAGATTAGAACTTGCAAGGAGAACAGCAAATAGATTGCTGAGCCTACTCCTGCAGTTTCTAATTCAGTATGTCTTTAGTGGGCTTCACAATTTGCATTTTTAACAAGTTTTTAATGTGCCTGTCTGGGACCTGCATTTTGAGAATGCATGACATATGGTATTGTAGAATTTGTCCCAAACTCTGTTGCAAAACAACTAGGAATATGCAAGACTACTTACATTGCTACATGGATAAAATATTTTTAACTTAAGTGGTTATATATATTTATTTTAATGTTTATTAAATTAGTCTAATATATAAGAATGTATTTTTTTAGTTAGTGTGCATTTCTCATTTATAGTACTGATATCAAGTTAATTTTAAACACTAATTTCAGTAAAAAGGGAATTATTGCAAAGAAAATTTCCAAATATTCATGTGAATAATAGAAAAAGTATTTGGAAAAGAGATATAATGTTGAGTGAAATTTGGGAGACACTGGCATAAACAGTAAATGTGATGGAAATTCCTAAGAAACTATTGGTTTATACTAACTGGTAAAACATAGCTTTGCAGAGAAACCTAGCAGTGAGTGTGAATGTGGATAGTTTACATAAGCCAAGGTGCTGAAAATGTGGAGTAGGTGGATGGGTATGATCTGTAAGATGTGTATATGGGTGTTCATGTCAGTGAATTGAATAAAAAAGAAAATCTTTGCTTAGTTTGGTGTTTTGGTTTCCATGACAATAGTCATTATAGTGGATTTTCAGTTGGTGATAGTAGTTAAAGGTAGCCTTCTTTTTGAGAATCTAGACCTAATTATCATCTTGTTGGCTTTGTTTTTACTTGCCATTGGCTTATCTTTATCTGGTGAGTTTACCAAGAAAGAGTTTATGGTTCTGTTTCTTACCTTCTCGATCAACCTTCAAAGGTTGGCAGCCTCAGGAAAGGCACTCTCAGACTCACAGTGCTGTGCAGCCCACATTGCAAACCATCAGATGCTACTTCGAACATCTCTTGGGAATATAACTGTTTCTCTACTTTCAATTAGCTGAGCTTGCACCTTTAAAAATTACCACTCACAGATGATTCCATGAAGAAGTGACCATGTAGCCCATTTCATTTTGCTAGAGTGTAATTTAATCTTTGGAAATAATAAGTTGTTGTTATAGCGGAATATAAAGTCAATGTATTACTTGCCACTTTCCACAAACTTGTCATATAAAGAACAATAAAACCATTCTACCATTCACACATCATGCAAATTCATTTTCTTCCATAATTTTCCACAATGAGAAAGTATTTTTAGGTCCCATGCAGTTCACAAATAAGTGTTTGGAAACCATTTGTTCTGCTGAGCCTTATGAATGGTTACTGAATTGCTATAATTATAAATAAATCCTGAAGACCAATGCTCTAGTTAAAAGACTTCTGATTTTTTCTTTAAGAAAATTTCACTACCCTGATAATCTAAAGCCATTTGCATTAACTAGGCATATTGTAGGAAATAAACAAGTACGGAGCCTTCTCAACTGTTTCTGACCTGGACCATTGGTTCTCTACTAAATTCACTTGGACAGATTGTTTAACTGTAGCCCATCCTGAGTTTCTGACTCAGTAGACGTTGGTAGGGATCAAATATTGTGTTTCTGTGATTTTCCCAAGTGATAGTGGTGATGCTGTTTTGGGTATCACCCTTTGAAAGTGCTTATTTAGAGGCTTCTATCTCTTATTTGCCTTCTCTCCTCCCTTCCTTAAATCATCCTATATAGTCACGGCAAATATCTGCAACTCCTAAACAATGCCAGGCTTCATGACCCTTGTACTGGATTGCCTCCCCCATCTTCATATGCATTCCCTAATCCTGCTTGTTCTTGCAGGCATATTTTGGGGTCCTCTCTCCTGAGATGCCTCTTCTGACCAGCACTAGACTTGCTCCTACCTTTTCTGTGTTTTACATATCTGACAAAATAGATCTACCATGGCATTGCTGTTACTCCTTTAAAATTGGAGACTTTCTCCTATCATGACCTGTGATGGCTCCTGAGGACCCTAATCTCAATTTTTTATATCTCCAACTCCTTGCACACACTAGACTCTTGGTAAAGAAATTTATGAAATATCCTGAATTTCATCAAATCATGTATGATATTTAATAGTGGTCCAAGTGAGAGGGTATTAACCCTATGAGCTTTTGGTGTCAGACTTGGATTGGCATCAAAGCTGTTGGGACATGTGGCAAATCACTTAACTACCATGAGTCACAATTGTATTATGTTGACACTTGGGTATTCATCATGAGATTAGGTGAAGTGAATCCCAGAAATTGTCAAAAATGATCATCATTATTACTAGTGATTAGTATATAAACCAAATTTTATGTTAAATTTAACAGAAAATGTGTGAGACTTTTTTAAAACTCTCTTGTTGATAAATAGGGTGCTTTGCAAGAGCAGAGGTTTTTGTATAATGTTTATGATAATTTAGAAAACTAGATAGCTATTTACACTTGAAATTGCTTAATATTTTATTCCTGTCAGACTAGAAGTGTCCATTCAGTGGATATTATTTTAGTACTTGCAATGAATTCAGAATACAATACTTGGCTAAATAAGTCAACTAGTCCCTGTCCTAATGAAATTCACAGTTCAGTAGGTAGCCTGACTTTAAACACATAATTAGTGAAATAATAATGAAATTCAACATGGCCAGGGTATGAAGCACAGGTAGCAAATTTTTAATCTGTATGTTCCTCTTCTGCATAACTTCGTCCTTGATAAGACTCTGAAACTTCATTTATAACAATCTCTATAGGTTAATATTATCATCTGAATCTTCCAAATCCCAGGAGACTGACTCTGGAAGTCTTTTCTCATTAAGTGCTAAAAAAGTCTGACCATCTGATTCATTTTGACTAAGTAAATGAATGGTATGTTTTGAACAAAGATTTCTTGGAGTGTATGGGTACGTCTGTATTAAGAGACTAGTCAGGAGAGACTAACAGGAAAAAGTGACAAAATGCCAGACAGAAAGATGATAAGGGAGATGGTCCTATGCTTGTGGCTGTTACATGGTTCTTACCATCCAAAGATGGCTGGTTACAATCCGACAGAGAAATCTTCCTTTCCAGAGAGGAGATTCACCTGCTAATTGAGAAGGTGCTCTTCAGAGGATAGAAATCACTCAGGATGGTTTAGAATCAACTCATAAAATCTAGCAGAATGAATTGTGAAGTCCCATTCAAGTGGGAAGTTGTCCCTTGTCAATCCATCTTCCAAGTGATCCAAAGCTATAGTATTTATATAATTTTATATCCTGAATCAAGTGTTAACATTGCCTTTCACGATGAATCTCAAGTTCAAGAAAACTTGACTATCTCAGAATTTCTGCATCCTTTTCAAAGCACTATTAATGACTTTTTAGGGGTTTTATCCCTATCTTAACATATGTATGTGATAGTTTCCTATAATACCTATACTTATTGATTATAATAAGGATTGAGTAAATTATATCAGTATTTCAACAAATCTTCAGATCATATGTTCTATGTACTCCATGAAATTAATGATAAATACAAATTAAAAAATCTTTAAAACGTCTATTATTTCATCCTGTAGAGCTAAACATTACTAACTACCAAAAATATTTGCTAATATTTTAAATAGTTTTTCAGATAAAATGATGACATAGTTTATGTATACACACACAGTGTATTTGTGTGTGTCTGGTATTTTTCTTTGTCCTTAAACTTTCTTTTAGACAATTTTCTATGGCTGAAAACACTCCACAGTATGAAACTGTCTTCAAAAGTAAAAAATAAGCTAGAATTCAGCCAAACTTCTTTCCTTAAGACAACAGAGAAAGTACTCCAGGTACAAGTCATTGTGCAACCCTAGGCTGATGGAATTGGAAAAGGCCTCCAAGGTCATTCATGAAATTGAGAAGACTCTAAAATAATTCATGAATTCTGTTATTGTTTTCAGAGTATTATAACCTTTATAGCCCCAACTTTGTTTGAGAACTAAAGGTAATTAACTCTAATTGTAGATTCTACATTTTTATTTTTTTTATATTTTGGATGAAAGATGACTAATTTTCAGCACATTCATCCTAGATAGAAAACCCAACTAGAAACTTCGCTTAGGAAGTCCATTTTTGTCAACATTTCACATCGAAGTGATTACTCCTCAACACTAAATGTGGGACCATGGGTTATTTCTCATTAGACCTTTTCTTCAAAATTGGGAACTTTTAAATTTATACTAAAATTTAAGTATAAAGTGTCTGTTAGTTTCACCCATCCTTACTTTACCTCAATAGGAGGTGCCCAAAACTCTTTCACAAATAATTGAGGATACGCCATGATCCCTCACATCTTCCCACCACCTTTTCTATTCTATGTGTTATATGGTTTGATGAGGCAAAGGAAAATACTGGCAACAATTTCCACATCATTTTCCATACCATCTGAAGCAGATTCAACCTTACTTCTTGAAACCAGCCTGGTATAAAGCATTATAGGGCTAAGAGGTTTTAATAAAAGAAAGTCTTGAACCATTCCACATGGCAGTCAATGCAACATTATAACTATTAGTAGCAGTTGAGTCAGTATTAAATATCTCAGTAATATAAATGAGTAGATATAAATACTGTTAAACAGCAGTAATCCACACAATATTATGATTCTCAGTATTATCACGTTTACTATGGAAACGTATGGAATTTGCATTTGTTCAATTCTTCATAAAGAAAGCTGAGACAAAGATGAAAGAAGAGTTTGGGGTATGTTTTTTTAAGTTTTCATAAAGAAACTGAGGAAGAAATCTTAATCCTAATCAGATATTTATCTGTTCACATCCTACTCTGCTCTTTTTCAAACCACATGACTTCATGAGGCAGGGGCATATGAACAAAAATCTTTTTTTTTAAATAAACATTAAAGTTATTCAAGAATAGCATTTGTGACTCTCACTTGTTTTTAACAGTTTAATAGCAAATGTACTCCTAAAAATATTTTTTTTCTTTTTACTGTGAAGCTAAAAGGACAGATATGCAAAGATAAGAGACGCTAAGATAACGTCATATGCTCAGTCATGTTGTTGGATGGGAAAGGTGAAGAGTTTGCTAAATTATACTGCACAAAGGCAGCCAGACTGATAGCCTGACATCCAGCCTCCACAGGTACTGTGTATCATTGTGTCAGTGTTAGTGGGTGCGAGAGATTCTAGTTTTACTCCAAACGGACCTCCCTTTGGGATGGTCTTTCCTTGTCCTTAATGATCTTCAATGTTTTATCCTTGGTCTTCATTCTTCCTCTGTTCTCCCCCTGGTGAATCAAAACAGCAGTAATCCCCTAGTATTACCTATATGGTAATCTGTAATTAAAGTTTGGAACAAATTATAGCTTATCTTCTCCTGGAAATTTATTTCCCAAATTGACATTTCTTTCCTAAACTTGCTCCATCTCCTGATTTCCCCATTTCTGTCAATGGCACTCTATTTGCCTAGTTTTCCTATCTTGAAAGAGGTTTAAGAGGTCTTTGACACTTATCCTCCTTCTCTCCCTCTATCCTCCCATCCTGCTTCAGTCTCCCCATGTCTGTTTTCTCCCTTGTCACTGCCTAGTTCAGTTACCCCAAGGGTCCTCAATAGGGTTTCACATTGGATCATACAATAAGCTTAAACAACAAAAAAACGATGCCAGAGTTCATCCCAGACTAACTGAATCAGTAATTTAGAGAAGTCTAGATTTTGTGCTATTTAAAATCTCCTCAGAGGAAAATACTGTGATGACAGGCTATTAACTCTGGAGTGAGTCTTTGTCAAAGAAGCCCCATATTTGCTCCACTGCTGTCTCTCTCCAGTCCAATCCTTCCTCCACACCTTTGCCCAAGTGTTGAGTTTCCTGTACTCTACTCTATAAAGACAGCAGTGCTTAAATGCCTTCAATTTCATCCCACCATTGCCTTCAGAATAAAGTCATGTTCCTTGTCCTAGGCATAGAATTCTTCTGGAAGTTGGCCTCTGCTTTCCAGTCTTATTTTGTGTTGGTTTTCTCCATAAACTATAAACATCTACCCAAATGAACATGCTCTACTTGGTCTTAGCTCATTAAGTTCTCCCTGTCTGATTAGATTTCTTAATTTTTGTGCATCACTGAGGATGCTTTAAGCTACAGGTTACAAAATATTCAACTTAAAGGGGCTTAACAAATAAATTCTTATTGCATATAGAATGAAGTTTGAAAGAGTTCAGAATTGGTTATTATGTCCTGGATGGAAATTGATTTCTACATGATTCTCTTGCTTTCCCCTCAGACACCAAGTTGGTATCAATATGTCACAACTCACAGCATCACTTCCTTGGGGTATAATGTTCAAATCAGGAAATTCTATCCACTTTTTAAAAATCAGGAAATAAACCCTTTCCCAAAGGCTCTCTAGCCAACTTCTCTTCAGTACCATTAGCTAACAATAAGTCAAAAGATCATATTCTTGTTTCAAGGAAGACTGGAAAAGCAAAAAAAACACCTCACATTGTCAGTCTCCTGAGGGAGGCTGGATCTTCTAGGAAGTAGGTGAGTTGAAAAGGCAATTGACATGATGAGGTAAACAGCATGGTCTCCCATATTTTACAGCTACTACTACTATATGCAAATACTCCTCTCTGAAACCGTTTCCAATCCCTGACCAAACAGAAGGTTTCTCTCTCTCTGAATCCCCATAGTATTTTGGTTAAATTTCTCCCTTTAGACACCTGTGCCCGGATGTTTACTGCAGCACAATTTACAATTGCAAGGTCATGGAAACAACCTAAATGCCCCAAAACAGATGACTGGATGAAAAAAAGTGGTATATATACACGATGGAATATTACTCATCAATTAAAAATGACAAATTTGATGACTTCATAACAACATGGATGTATTTAGAAGAAATCATATTAACAGAAATAAGCCATAAAGAAAAAGGCAGAAACCAAATGGTTTCACTAATATATGGGATATAGTGAAAAACATAAACAAAAGCCTTGAGGAAAGTCAAAACAAGCTAAGCACCTAAATGAAGCGCACAACTATGAGCAAGAGGGAAAGGGGGGGAAGGGAGGGGAGGGTAGGAGGGGCAAATCCTTGAGATTACAATGTTGTGAAATTTATATATAAATAAATTAAAAATATATATATATATAAAATTTCTCCCTTAATCTCTGATTTTTGTGATGCTATCTGTATATATGTTTTATTTTTCATGTTGAATTATAAACTCCTTGAGGGCAGGGGGCCAAGTCTCAGTCATCTTTGTATATCTTGCAGCACCAAATGGACTGAAAAATATTTTGTTGCAAGAATGATATTCTGATATCATTCATTGCCTCCCCATTATTTGTTCAGCTGGTGTATTTGCAAATTTGGTTCCACTACTTGAATCAGGTGGTTAGTCAGCTGGCAGAGCTTGAGTCATAGTGATATCAAAGGTTCAATTATTGTCTTCTCCCCTGGATGGCTTTTTCCCAGCCTTGTGAGTGGAGTGGGGTTCTCTTTCCCATTTTTGCCTGTTTCAGACAGAACAGATTCAGTGATAATAAACTAGTTGTCACATTCTGACCGCTGTTAACTAATTCTAGTAAAATATTTGGAGTTCTCTGCTTAGAGCCTAAGGCTGACCAGGCTGGAATGCATGCTGCCTGCAGGGCTAATGAGAAAAGTCCCACCAGGCAGTAACTCACCCCCACTGGGCCTCTCCAGGGAGGGTCAACTAAAGCAGAGAAGGGTGCTACATCTTCACCCTGCTCAGGGAGACACTGGCTTCAAAGACCTGGCTCCAACAGGAAAACAAATGGAAACTGGTGGGAGGGGGGAGCACTGAGGCAATGTGGGCTCATTAAAAGAGCAGTAATAATGATAATTTTCGAAGCTTTATTTATTTGCAAGTGAAAGGACAGGGATTTCATTGGCCTAAGATGCCAGAAGCTTGGTTGCTCTCAACCACCCCTGTGGTGCTTCTGCAGAACTCATGGGGGTGTTACTGGCAGGAGCATCTGGGGAAGAGGGAATTGCTTTAGATCCTGGTTTCACCCCGCTTCTTCCCTGTGTGATGTATGGAACAGACTTGGCCCTTGGAAATTGTATTTTTGGCCTCCCTATTGCTTACAGTCAAAGGAGGAAATGTACCCCAGATTGTTGAGTGTGTGTCTATGTGGGAGGGGCATGTACACATGCATTTATGAATAATCTATTAGGGGATGCCACTCGAAAATGGGTGCACAGGCATTTTTTTCTATTTTGAGGAGAGGATGATCTGGTGCAGCAAACATATAGTTCAATGGGATTTTGCTGGAATAAAGAGGTTGAGGATGCTCACTGCCTGTTAGAATTAAGTAAAGCGGTTTTAGAATGGGATTGTTTTTCTTGAGGAGGGGTGTTTGTTGACCAAATTTTAGCTACTGTGACTCAGCAGAAATCAATTGCAAATTTTTAAATGTCCTAATTGTCTGTTTGGGGGCCCCAGAATCACTAGGTTTCTTCCATGTCTGTCAGAGGATGTGGGGTGGGTAGTGGGGGGTTTTCTCCATTTCATTTTTTTCAGCAGCAATTCCTTGAGGTCTTTGTCTTTCCCATAGTCTAGCTGTAGTCTCTGATGACTGTCCCCTTCACAGTTCAAATAGGGATTGTTGCCTGAAATCCATCTTCTCTGGTGCATAGTCTAGCTATAGTCTCTGATGACTGTCTCCTTCACAGTTCAAATAGGGATTGTTGTCTGAAATCCATCTTCTCTGGTGCATAGTCTAGCTGTAGTCTCTGATGACTGTCCCCTTCGCAGTTCAAATAGGGATTGTTGCCTGAAATCCATCTTCTCTGGTGCATGAGGGATAGAGACAGGGCCTCTGGGCAAACATGATAGGTTATAACTAGTTTGGAAGGCTGAAACTTAGCTGGACAAATTGGGAAACTTAGATGAACCAAAGGAAACTCTTGTGTGAACAACACAACGCCCCATGGGATGAAGTCAGTATTGTGAATACTTTCCCAAACTCATCAGTCCAACAAACCAACATGTAATATTCAGCCTTCAATAATTCTACTGAATGAAGGGTGTGTAGGAAGTGTTATACAAATATCACCTATTTTTACATTTGAAAGAGCCCTTGGATGTCTATTTGGATGTTCTACTATTAGCTTTATCTTACAGATGATGAAACTGAAATTCTAAGTTTGTCACATTCGGAAAGCTGAATTCTAGAACATCAGTGTACGCCTGGATGACTCATGGAACACAAAGATCACTGACATACCTCTCTGCCTTGGAAGTGGAGTATCAGCCCCCCCCCCCCTACTTTGGGATTAGAACTGAAACATCTAGAACAGACTTGTTCTCTAGTCTGTTGGTCTTCTACCATCTGCTTTCATGGGTCTCCCACTTGCTGACACAACTGTAGATCTTTGGAATTGTCAGTCACCAAAATTGTGTGAACCAACGCCTTGTAATAAGTCTCTTTCTATATAAACATCCTATTGGCTTTTCTGGAGAACTCTAAATACAGATTTCTTGACTTAGTAGGTCTACAGAGAATTTCTACAAGAATCCCCAGTGAGGCTGATGTTGCTGGATCTGACGCCACTCTCTCTCAGCCACGGCCTTAGCTCAGGGCACTTAAACAGCCTTCTTTAATAATTCTCCATGTCCAGATCAAGTGCCCAAATTCTCTCAACAGACTGAAGTTTCTTTATTTTTTAAAAGGTCATGTATTTGCTTTTATTTCTTTTTTGTTTTAAATTGAACTGCTGTCATTTTACTCTGGGTCCATTTTTTAAAAACTATTAAGGCATTTATTTCTTCCCTCAGGTGTGGTCACCATAACTCTCGCACTACCAAATGATCCATAATTCTCCATCATAGTCCACTGTGCTCATCCTCCACTTTATCTCTTCTCTCCTTCTCCCTCTCCCCTCCTTGATCCTTCAGATCTTTGGTTAACTTTCAGGGGTTAGTTTTAAAGTTTGCCTATGTGTGATCCTTTGTTAGACTCACTTGTATGTGAAATATAGAGGAAAAAATGTATTTATTTTTCACCTTCTGGCTTGTTTCAGTTAGGATAATTGCATTCATGTTGCCACAAATGACTTGAGTTGATCTGTTTTGATTGCTGAGTAGTATTCTGTTGTGTATGTAAACCTCATTTTCTTGATCCACTCATCTGTCCTGGAGTATTTAGGTTGTTTCCATATCTTGGCTTTAAATATAAGAATGTATGTTTTCCTTGGTGTTTTGTGTTCTATATGTACATACTTAGGAGTAGAAATTGCTGGATCATAAGAAAAATCCAGTTTTAGTCTTTCAAGGAACTTCTATACTTCTTTCTGCAGGGGGTTGGTTAGTTTACATTTCTACCAATAGTGTAAGAGGTTTCCATACACAGTTTTCACCACATCCTTGCCAGTACTTATAGTTTTTGTATTTTTTTAAAAAATATGGGCCATTCTCACAAGTATCTCATTGTGGTTTTTAAATTTGCATTTCCCTGATAAAAGATGATAAACTTAAGTTTCTTTAAACACATATTTAATTTGCATGAGCATTGAGATTGATAAATTCTAGTTCTCACTTTCAAGCTACTTGCAGTCTGGATGTGTGTAAATAAATTATTTCACTAGAGTATAATCAGTCTGTACTGTGCTCACTCATGATGAAAAAGTCATCAGATTTAAAAAGGGGTAAAGGCTATCTGAAGCCTTCAAACAGGATGACCTGGACAGGAGTTTAGAGGTGCAAGGAACCCACACTCAGAAAGGGTGGAAAGTCCTTCCTCCCAGCTCATTTCTTTTGGTTTGACCTAGATGTTTTCAAGCTTTACTGTGGCCTGATTGCTCAGATAAGGGCTTTCTTCATCTAAATTGAACTTCATCTAAATTGAACATGTTTCCCTCCCTGCCAATGTTGTCCCCCACACCTGGTTGGCTCAGGCCCATGTAGGAGACACTCAGGAGGAATGTATTCTGAACCCCTTCCTCTTCAACTATTCTGGGGACTGAAAGGGGCTGCACAAGCTTTACAACCAGCGAAAATTGTCGCCAGCTTCACAATTCTGGCCAGCATGTCTATGCTTTGAAGTCTGGTTGCTGCCTTTTACAATTCTATTTTTAAAATGTATTAAAGATGTTAAAATGTGGCAGAGACTCCCAATAAAAACCTTGCTGCTTGAGAATCAGGATGCTGGTCTCAATTTAAAGTGCCTGTTAAATAATAGGATACCCATGTAAAAGGGGCTCTGAAAGACGAACCAAATAGCTCTCATGGCAATCAAGCTCAATCACCCACACCTCTGAGAGGATTCCAGAAGTTATCAGGCCCTGTATCTATCCCCTGTTTATGCCACGAAAGGGCCTTTTAATACAAAATGATTGAATTTTCGTTTAAAGCAATCATTAATCTAAAGGCACTAAACTAAAACAGGAAAAAGTCTCTAATAAAGTATTTTGGCATAAACTTTGATTAAAAAATCAAGCAAGGGTTAATAGGTTAGTTCTCATTTCCCCCCAAGGACTGGCTTCCTGAAGAGGAGTCTAGGGTCAGGCTGGAGGTCTACAGAATCACAACTCTGGATAACATTTGGAGACCAATCTTTCTTGACAGTGCATTTTATCTTGAGAAATTTATGAGGGCCTTCAGGAGGCTACTAAAAATATAAGACGTGGTTCCTGACATGTGCCCCCCCCCCATCACTTTCTATTTTCAGTTATTCGAAGAACCTGTTGCTTCCAGCTTCAATCTTGTCCAAGTTTCTCCATGGCCTCAGTTTAGGTCTTTACTTGTTTGCCAGCTACAATAGATTGATTTATCTAACACTTATTTATACACTTTGCCCCAGGTCTCCTTAAAACTTAGGGTCAATTCATGACTCCCTGGATGTGCAGAGTGACCAGGTAGCACAGTTTGGCCCATGAAGTGAAAATCAAGTTGGCTGGGGATTTCTGGGACACTCTTGCTTTTTTGAAACAAGCATTGACATATCCTTCCCCCATTCTTCTGCCTGAAATGTAGTATATCAGTTAAATGTGTAGCTGCCATCTTGTGACTCTGAGACAACTGCAAATTGCAAAGATCCTAGCTCTGTCACTGATCTATTTGAATCAATGTCTGTCTGCAATTGCCAACTTTTGGAATTCTCCTTATGGAAGAAAAACAAATGCTAATTATTTGAAGTTATTATTTTTCAGTTTTTTGTTACTTAAAACCACAGAAGATTTCTGACAGGCTCAGAGAGATTTAGTTACTTACTCGCACATAGTCCTTGGTGGAACCATGACTAAATCTCATAGATATCTAGGTAATTCCATAACTTGTCCCAAAACCTGTCACTAGTGAATTTTTTCTGATTCTTTGCTTCATGTAGTGTCTAGAGACATTAATGTGTTTCCTTCCTTTCAGGAGAAATGTCTTCTAAAAACTACTGCGGTGTGTCTGCATAGGTAGTTAATGGCAAGTTAGATATGGCAAGTTGCCATAAACAGAACTTGTTCTGGGAGAGTCACTAGAAAGACTCCTCTCAGTTATCTGTTAGTCAGTTGAGCTTTGCCTAGTCTGAGGGGGGGATAATAGGCCCTTTTCTTGGCAAGACAAAGGCAGTCTATTCCAATAACAATTCAGTGTCTGGATCATTGTGGAAAAATTAAGGTACTTTTATAGACATCAAGAAGCCTCATGATAGGAACCAGTGACCTGGACACCTGCCACTCTCCTTTCCATCTCTTTTGAGAGTCAACATCTCCAGATTCCTCTGTTGCATTCAGATAGTCTCACCTGAGGTTGGAGGGAGAAAAAAGTGAAGAGCACCCTAAAAGAAATCTCCGTAAGGGAAAGCAGTCTAGAGTGGACATCCTGTTCTGATGACTATGCCTAGGCTGGCTCAGAATTATTAAGTTCTGGCACAATGTGGTCCTCTGTGAGAATAAAAACTAAACATGTTGGTGTTCATAATATTCCTTTCAAATCCTTTTATTTCTATAATATCAATTACAATATTTTCTCTTTCACATATGAGGTGATATTTCCTTTTCATTCATCATATTTAAAATCCCTTAAATAGGATGACTTGTTGCTTTCAAGATTTTTCATACCATCTTTGACTTTCATCTAATTGATTACACCATGTCTATGTATGCATCTCTCTCAGTTTATCCAACTTAGACTCATTGAGTTTCTTGGGTGTGTAGGTTAATTTCTAATCAAGTCTAGGAATTTTTTCCAATTGTTTCTTTAAATAGACTATCTCCTCTCTCTTCATTTTCTTCTGGGACTCTGATGTGTATGTTTCTGTGCTTCATGATCCCCCATAATCTTTATGACTTTGTTCATTTTTTTTCTAATACACTTTACTTTCTGTTCCTCTGACTGGATAATCTCAGTTGATATATTTTCAAGTTTGCCAGTTCTTTCTTCTGCCTGTTCATATCCACTGTTGAGACACTCATGAAATGTTCTTTGCAATTATTGTATTTTTAACCCCAGAATTTCTAATTTTTTAAATAATTTAGATCTTTTCCTTTGTTTGTGATACATTGCTCTTTTACTCTTTTATTTTAAAATTGGTTTCTCTAACTCTTTGGCTATATTTAAAATACCTAAAGTCCAGTATCCCAGTTTCATCAGGGACAGTTTCTTTTGATTGTTTTGTTATTGCTGCTGCTGTATATTGGCCATATTTGTATCTTTGCATATCTTAATTTTTAGTTGAAAACTGGACATTTAAAATGTGATAACTATGGAAACCAGATTATCCTTAATCAGGGTTAGTGTTCCTGCTTTTTGTAGTTATTATCTGTTTCATGATATCTGAAAGAGTTCTATTAAGTCTGTTTTATTTTGCATATGTGGCCACTGAAATCTCTACTTGGTTAATTCAGTGATAGCTAATAATTAGACATAGATTATCTTAAATGCCTAGAACAATGAGATTCACAATATTTTCCAAGAGATTATCAGTGTGTGTAGTTGGGTACATTTAAAACCTGAGCCAGGCAATTTACAATTCTGCCTTAACTTTCACTTCTTGCTTACACAGGCCCTTAAAGTCAGCCAGAGGATTTTGTACTGACCTTGAGCAGGCACACAGTCCTATGCATATACATAGACTTCTGATTCCCAGAAACATGATAGAGTTTATTGACATTTCATTCCTAAGGTTTTTTTCTTTCAAGATTTTGGTCAGTCTATTGTTTGTACCAACTCTAACCCACTTCCTCAGACAGTTACAAGGTTAAAGAATTGCCTGTAATTATTTTCAGTAATCACTTATTGTTAAGAATAGCTTTACTGTGCTCAATTCAGCAGTACAAATAATAAGAATAAACTTGCATATAAGGTCTTCCAGGTACCCACAAGAAAGGAAAGGAATGCTTTGGGTATGAGATCTAAAAGAAGTTTTAATTCTGTTCAAGCCGTTGATTTTTTACTGTGACTGCAGTTTTTTTTGGTTTTCAAGGTTGTCATAAAGCTGGAGAATGGAGGATAAAGCTAGGGGAAGTTAAAATACCACGAAGTTTACTGTTTTACAAAGATTCAACTGTTTTTCTTGAACAAACACTCCTTGAATTGATGGAAGGTTTTAGTTTAATTTCCACAGCTTTGAAAAACTTAGTTCCGATCATTTTTACCAATTTTTCTTTGCTTTTGTGTAACAGAGAATTTTTAGTGGTCCTCACTCCATCACAGTTCTTTGCACTACTGGTTTTTATATTTTAATATCTGTATATTTAAACTTTTTGAACTTGTACTGGTTTTCTTTCAATTCTACCTATTCTTGTTTCACCTCCATTTATTTTTTAACTTTTTTATTTTTCTTTTCATATATCATTATCTTCTTAGTTCATTTTAGGATCCTCACAAAAGCTATTTTTGAAATTTACCTTCAAATTACTCTACAATGAATTCCTTGTCTGACTGTGGATTTTGATGTTCTTTTTCTTAGCTAGCAGACTGATCTTCATGCACTTTATAATTTTGGCTAGGAGGCCCAGTTGAGTTTAAGTCTCTTTTTCTCCCTCACTTTTGCTTATTCACTCACCCCTCTCTGCTCACATTTTCACCTCACTTGTAACTTAATTTTCTTTACCACTTTCATCTACCACTGAAGTCCAATACCAGAGCTTATGTTTTGGACTTCTGTGAGATATAAATTCCTTGTTGCCTCTGCCTTTTTTCTGGACTTTAGACAAAGAAGACTAGAGTTTTTAGTCTTGCTGTCTGATTTGTGTTTTTGTCTGCAGATATTCTTGCTTTTGTACAGAGTATGTCATGTATGTTTCTTTTATATATGTATATAATATATATGTTATGTTATTAAATATATATGCTATTATATATGTTATTAAACTTTGTGATGTTGACAAAAAACAGAGCAACAAAATATGATCTTATAATGTCATATTAACTAGATGTTCTCAGAGATGTTTTTCAAGTTCGACTCCTTGGTTGGTGATATAATTTTTTGCAGGTTGTTATCCTTTATTCCCAGAAGGGAATTTTGATCCTAGCATTGCTCTTTTTATTTCCATGCAATTCAATCTGATTTTACTATCTCTCTCTTTTTTATTTTAAGATGTTCTCTCCTAATAGATTTTTGTTCTTATTTTTGTAGAAATGTTTTCCCTTCTCCTTTCTCATTTTCTTCATCTTTGTCTTCTCATCTCCCTTATCCTCAATCTTCTTTCTTTTTAAAAAGAGATATAATTGAAAATTATTTGTTTCTTACTCTCAGAATACATTCTTACTCTTCATAGACCTGATCTTTAGCACAATCATCCAGTAATATTTTATACTCCTGTTTGTAATGATCTTTTGAGTAGCTTCATGTTGTTTTGTAGTTCTGTTTACTCAAACTTAAATGAAAAAATATCTTCCAGATTTACCTTTGTCAAGAGTTTGGCTATTTAGATAACTCTTGACTCCACTGTAGGTTACCTTGAAGTTGTACAATTCCTAGACCAATTTCTAATGTTAAGCAAGTTTTCTCTGATCTGGCAATGCTGAGCAGAGAGGATCTTCCTCCTCCATTTGCTGATTCTCTTATGCTTTTAGATTTGACACTATAAAAGCTATTTTTAAAAACTTCTGTGTACAGTGCCTGAAGTATTTTTTCCTTGTTTTGATTTATAAACTTTGATATTTATAAACTTTGATACCTTACCTCCCAAAATACAAAGTACCACTTCCATTTTTCTTAATCATATCTAACGATAACCATATTCTAGAAACTGGATCTCAAAGTACCCATCAGGAATAGTGGACAGGAAGACAGGAATATAGTATACCAGTTTACTTAAAATGTGAGATCCACTAATGAAGGATGAATGATGAGTGTTTAGGCATACTTTTGCATTTCTCAGTCATAGGGAATACAACCAGAGAGGAATGTATAGACCAACCTAAATTTCTAGGAGCAAATTTTTGTTTCTTAGTGATAGTGCTGGTTTGTTTCCAAATTTTAAAGATTCTTATTATCAACACAGAGCAATTTTCCTTATGCATAGGATTCTGAGGGAAATCCTATGTGGAAAACTTTCAGTAGTTAAGTTTCTAAAAAGATATTCGAAAGAGTTAATTTTGTCATCTAGAAAGAGCTTGAAATTTTTCATAAATTTTAAAATTATGATCTCCACCAGTGGTGATGTTTAACTCTTTCACACTGGTAGACATGAATACCTGAAAGAGCCATCAGAATGAACACTGTGCAGAATGCTAGGGTAGGGGTCTGAAAGCTTTAATATGCTGGGCATTTGTTTTCTCATTGTTGGATTGCTGGGAACATGAATCATGAGGGAGGAGGCACAGATGGGGATCTGCTTCTTGAGGGAGCAGTGACTGTCAATATAGAAGCACATCAATATATTAACAGCTGGCATGCTTGTTGTGGTACATTTAAGCTGAACATGAACTCCTGGCCCTGGATCTAAGCAATGTATGGATAGGGACCACACTCCCTTGTTCAATGTGCTATCCCAGGCCCTACCCATTGACTGTCTTATGAAAATGACATAATATGTGTGGAATCAATGAATAACTATACAAATAAGGGTATGTCTCATCTAGAGAGCACATAGTGACAGCAGGAAACATATTCTCATCCACAAAAAAAGATTATCATACATGGCCTATTTTAATTTCAAAGGGGAACACTGAAATGACACAGGAAAAATAACTATTATATTGTTAATAGGGGAAAGCCTGCTGAATCAATAATGGGTGATGGTACTGACACAGTGCCTAGCATCTATGGGAACCAGTGCAATCAACGACATCAGTGATGATAACCATGGGAATATCACAATTGCAAATTTACTTTTCAATCAGAATAAATTACTGTTGCTTTAAAATTACTGTTAATTTTCTTTCTTTTTTTATTTTTTTGAGATTAGGTCTCAAAAAAATGTTGCCGGGGATAGTCCTGATCCCACAGACTCAAGTGATACCCAGCCTCAGCCTCCCAGGTAGCTGGGATTACAGGTGCCCGGCACCACACCTGGCTGCTTTTTCAAGACCAGGTCTTGCTATGTTGCCTAGGGTAGTCTTGAACCCACGAACTCAAGTGATCCCAGGTCTCTTGCCTCCCAGCGCCTCCATAGGCGCACGCCATCATGCCCGACTGTTACTGTTCATTTTCTTCCAGAAAATATTTTCATTGTTCTTCAATGAATTGCAGAGTGAACCTCAAACAGGCAAATGTTCTTTTTCAGGTGTCACCTAGCTTATACCCAGTCTTTCACCACTGCTTACTCTACCCCCAGCATATTCCGTGCAAGCAACAAAATTACTGTACAGCTTTGGGGTCCTCCCCTCAAGGTCTAAGCAAACACACCACTAGAGAAAATTCTTTGAAGGGCTGCATGTGGGCTTTGGAGAATAAGCTTCTGTGCACTGCTTCTCTGTGTTCCTCACTCGCCTACAGTCTTCCCAGCCCATATGGGCAATCATAGCACTTCATTGTCCAGTAGCATCATTACAATATTGTTATCATCTGAGCTGCAGTCTGACACTTTCTCTAAGACCTTTCAAATAACCCCTTTACTAGGCTTCAGTACCAAACCATTCAGGGCAAATCTCTGCTTTGTGCTTGTCAGCCTTAATAGACTGAATGTCACTTGAGCCTGTAAAAAGTGCCTGCTCCTCAGCTGTCAGTCAGTCCTGGTGGTGTCAGCTGAGAGCGTGGCTGGAGCTGGCTGGATTAGAGGGTAGTTACCATAGCTGTCAGATTACTGACAGCCTGACACCCACACTCCCAACTTCCTCTGACTGTGTTTGGTTTCTATTGAGCTCTCTGGACCTTTTTTAAGGTGGATCCCTCTGTTGGAAACAGATCATAATTTGGTTAGCATCTTCAGAAGTAGGGCTTTTTTCTCTCCTGTTATGATTTGTAGAAAGCACCCCACTTTGAGCAGCTTTTGTAACTCAGCGTATATTTTTAAGCCCATTTCCACAAAAAAGAATCACCTTTCAAATTTACATAGTAAATTTAGGTAAACATTGTATGTGTTTCAATTTCATCATGCTAATTATTCAAGGACATATAAGTAGCTCCTGAAATGTTCCCTCTCACCTCTTTCTCATCTGTAATATATTTGCCATCCTCTTTGACCATTTCTTGGCCATGGCCCTTTGTAATACATAGTAAGTTCTGCAAGTGTACACATGTGTGCTTACGTTCATATGTGTGCATGTGAACAAGTATGCATGTTGAGGTGTGGGCATATGTAGAATTGTTAAATTATCTATAAATATTTGTGGATATATATTTATGTCAAATGAAAGACAGTCTACTAAAGGCTGAGGTAGGAGGAGCGAATTGTCACCTTTCTACACCATGACTTAGCTAATATTCACCTTAAATACAGCCAATTAGTGAATGAAGTTTGATCTCTCTGCTTCCCTTTCCCCATTCCAGTTTTCATATTCTGTTTCTTTCTTCCTCTTTTCCCCATCCTTTCTTCCTTTCCATACTTCGTTAAGGGCCTACTATCTAATAACATTTAGCTGGACACTGGCAAACAAAACTCAGTGTGCCTACACAGTTGTGCATGAGTTCTTAGATCCCTGCCCACATTCCTCAGGTATATTTGAATTGCTCAGGCTTTTATTTCTGACCAGGGAGTCAAGCTTAATTAACACTTTCATTTACTTAAGCAATAATCAAGGCTGATTTGCTTTTATTAAATCAGATTCTGGGACCAGAAAGAAGTGCAACTTTTGCACAATCTTAAACTTGCTTACCATTTTAACCAGCTACAGAATTAAACTTGAGTCTGCATTCCCAGCACGGATTTTAACACACCCAGATATATGCACATTTGACGCTGTGTCATTATAGGGGAGAAAAAGCACTATGTTTCAGAAAACCTAATTGTATCATAAGCAAGTCACTTTATCTTATTGAATTGAGTTATCTTCTCTCTAAATGGAGGATGATGATACTTATCTGCAGGTCTCCTATGTTTGGTAGATGGTCCAAATGAGACTGACTCATTTGTCATGTATATATGCACTTTCCAAATTGTAAGGTATCACAAGTGCAAATTGTAACAACAATAAGTATTACTCTGTATATGTATATACAGGATTAAAACCAGCACTAGCTATTTTGGGTTATTTTACTTATTCTTATTTCCTTGGCCACATATATTTTGCTTTTATTATTCTAGTACATAGCCACAGGGCTGAAAAAAGTGCTCCTCCATAAAAATAACAGATTGCATATAGATTAAACTTATGAACTTGGACTCAGATCAGGAGCCTTTACTGGTCTTGCCCTCTTGCCTGTCCTTGTTATGTTTTAAGTGTTGTCACTTTTTTAGGACAGCTGTTGTTTCTCAATGAGTCCACAGAGTGTTTCAAATTAAAATGAATTGGTATCAACCTCAAATTGCTAAGAAATTTTGAATTCCTTATAATTCCCAAATTTTGACAGGATAAATTTCAGTGACTGAAAAATGTAGTAAACTTATTAGAGAAGGTGGGGGTGGGAAAGGAGGTACAAGAACATTATGTTTCATTGCCAAAGAACTATTTTTTTCCTGTACTTCCTCCTCATTCCAAAAAATTTTTTGAATAAAAAGACCCTTATATTTTACCCAGTTAAATGTTGGAAAACAGTCTTCAATATTATTTACAAGCATCCAGAAGTTTTAAATTCAACCAGCTCTCCCACATTCTTGCTTTACTCTAACACATATTCTTTATAATGCATGCTGTTGAGGTTGTGTATTCAGTACCACAATAACCATGGGCTCAATTATTCAACTAATTTAGTGAAAAGCATCACCTCTAGCAAATAATAAGTGGGCTGTGAAAATGTTTCATTTGCAAACTAAGTGTTCTGGCCACATTTTTGCTGAACTTCCTGGGCAAGGATTCCATACTAGGTCAGCAACTTCAACATTGTTTATTCTAAAACCCCACTCCTTTCTGAGCTCCACTTGTGAACAAAGGTCTGCAATTTGCAAGGTGACTGTCATAGGTAAAGGATGGGATTCATTGGAGACCCTAGAACTGGGAAAGATAACTGATGGATGGAGAAAGAGAACTTCCAGCTAAGCTGGCAACATATAAGTTGAGGTCACAGACTGACCAGCTTTTAGTAAAAACCCTCTTTAACATACTTTTCATGCTCTTCCACAGCCTAAGTTCAAACTGGTGTTTTCTACTGTAGACCCAGAAACAGGCAGATTTTCCTGGTTTCATATCCTGACTGTCAGTTACTAGCTATGTGACCTTGAATCTGTGTCCTCATCTGTCAGACAGATACAATTATAGTTATAAAATTAAAAGTGAATTAAATGAGAATTAATGTAAGTTTGACATAGTACCTATCACAAAATAAGGGAATAGTGGTTATTACTAATACAGGAGCCCTACTCATCTGAAGCTTCAGTTACTGTGTAGTCAACCATAGTCTGAAAAATGGTACAAGAAAATATTTTGAGAGAGAATATTCACTCACATAACCTTTATTAGGATGCCTTGTTATAAATCTCCTACTTTATTATTATTGTTATTAATCTGTTACTGCAGCTAATTTCTAAATTAAACTTGGTATGTATAGCTAGGAACAATCATGGTAGTATAGGATTCATTACTATGTGCAATTTCAGGCATCCACTGGAAGTCTTAGAATGTATCACTGCAAATTACTTTTATTATTGTACGATATTATTATTATCATGATTTTGTTGCTGTTTGTAGTCTCATTGTGATATAGACTGAGTTCCCTAAGACTTCTTGAAAAGTTGAAGAAACCTTCACGATGTTAGTATTCTTTCCACCTGCTCCTACACAACAGTACATTTCTATTCATTCATCCTTGCATTTATTTGTTAATTCATTGTTTAACAAATATTTATGGGACTACTGTGTACAGGCACAAGGCCATATGGAGAGCTCCAAAGACGAGGATTATTTGTCCTCCAGTCAAGTGGCATAGACAGATGTGTTAGCATTCACAGGAATGTAATTAAAGCTACAATAGAAGTATGAACATGTGAGTCTCAGAGCACATAGGAAGTAGCATTTTCCTCTTCTGGAAATGTCAGGAAGTCTTCCTAGAGGAAGAGACCTTTGTGGTGAGTGGGGAATTATGAACAGAGGCAGAGTAGGGAAGGGCATTTTAAGCAAGTACTAAGATTTATTATCAGATGTTGCCCACAGCAAAGGGTAGGGAGACCTGCAGCCAAAGGCGCTCTGAGGGACAGTGACAAACAGGACCAGAAAGGGAAAGCCTGGGTCAGAGAGAGAGAGAGCAAGAGTGTATTGTACAGCAAGACATACAGCAAAGTTTCCTCGGAGTTTAGGGATTTGCTTAAAGTTTATGATGGAAATGACAGGCTATATTTTCCTTCTAGAAAGATCACGCATGCTAAATACAGGGTGAATTTGTAGCAAGAATTAGCCCCGTAGCAAAGTAACAAAGGACAGAGACAGGGAAAATGGAATAGAATGAAAGAACTGAGACAGGAAGGAAGAGGATATGATAGGGCTTCTTGACGGGCAGGTTTAGGGGCTACAGGAGCCAGAGTCCACAGTGGTTTCGGGGTTTGGCCCTAGTGACTAGTTGAAATGAGAGGGCAAGAGAGAAGGAAGACCTGGTTTAGAGGTGCAATGGATTGTGGGGGCAGGTGGGGCACAGGAGAGAAGTGTTTATAGTTTGGGATAAGTTAAGTAGGAGATGTCCCAATGGTATTTAGAGAATATTTTTAATAAACCTATGGGAATTACATCCATGCTCTGAAAAAAAGAAAATGTGACATCTGTAGAGTGTGCTGGATTGGTGAAACTATGGGGTAGATGAGGTCACATAGAAGATGGCTGCTAAGAGGAGCACTAGATGAGGGCTGAGCATGGAATACCCCAAAACTGCAGTATTAAAGGCAACTCAAGGAGAAAGGGCCTTGGCAGCATCCAGGAAGGAAGAGCTGGCAAACAGAGAGAGCACTAGAGAAAGCCAGAAGGGTTTGGTGGAGGGAGGGTGTTGATTTTTATTTCTGAGAGAAGTTTTTAGGAAGCTGAGGGTCTTTCAGAGTGGAAAATTACCAGGAATCCCAATGAGAGAAAGTTCTGTTATTTCTGAGGGGTAACAGGTTGCTGAATGCAGGGCTCACAGAACAGAGGAGGGTATTATAAACTGGGGGAAGGAGGTGGAAAGCTTAACAGAGTGAGAGGTGGAGGATTACAGGGCTAGCTAGCAGACTCCCGCTTTAGGGTTAAAGTCACACCTCTTTGCATCATGCTTTGTTTTTCTTACCACATCCTTGATTGTGGCTTGTAAATCTTTAAGCCTTGTTCCTTTAACCCTCTTAGATACTCAGTTCAAAAATACATAATAAATTGAAAGAATTAGCATTTGTCATCTCTGAGAATCCCAAGTGGCTCAGCAAAGTCCTGAGTAGCTTCAGTTACACATTTTTGTTCTGAAACCTCTCCTTTCAGACTGATTGCATCACTGCCTCCTGGAAAACCCGACAGGTATGCGACTCCCCTCGCCTAACCCTGCTTTCTTCCTCACAGCAGGCAGGAGTGACGAGCTGCCTGGAAGCGGCAGCTGAGGCACCCAGAGACCCGGTGTCTTTGAACAGCATCTAGAGCCTCCTTCCCCAAACCGCACCAGCGCCCGCCTGGGCTGAGCAGCCAGACAGAGACATCTGTGATATCTGATGACAATCATCTCTGATTAGACTGTCACCACATAGCACAGGCGAGCCAGGGCCACAGTTAATTAGCTATGTGAGGCCAGCACTGTTTACTGGAACTGTACTAACAAGTTGCAGTTTTTTCCAGACACAGAAGAGTCACCGCACAAATGCCAGCCGGGAACCCTTCCCTCGACAGTTTAGGGACAGAGTTGCTACATCCTTACTACAGTACTAAAACCATGAGACATTAATGTCTTTGTACTGAACACCACTTTTTAGACCATGTTCCTGCCTTCTGGAAGCTGTCACATCAAGAGATAGTTGTAGAATATGTTGCTTTATAGACTATTAATATATGCTAAGTGGGTCTGCACTTTCAAATAAAGAGTTCTTATTTTTCCTTTTTAAAAGCCATTCTTGAGCTACATCAGGGACTCAGCTAAATCTGAGACATGTAGCTAAGATTGGCCTCATTTGAGCTAAAAGACAAAAAAGTGGTCAAAAAGACTCGACACTTAATGAGAATTAAAGGCACAAGATCTACTGTATCCTATTGACATTTGGTAGATTTGATCTATTGTTCATAACTATATTGCCTTATGGGACATAGTTCCAATTTTTACTACAAAATTATTTTCAAAATATTTTTCTAAACTTTTTTGTAAGCATACGAGAAAATTTCCATGCAAGTTCTCATCTGCCCATAAGGAGGGTTTCTCTGACTTTACAAAATTAAATATTATTTTGTAGATTTTATTTTCTTTAGAAACAAATACATATAACTTATGACAAATGAATTGGGATTATATATGAGGAAATGCTGTTACATCATTTTAACATTATTATTTGAGTTCAATTTCAAAATACTTTTATATCTTGGCGTTTGAGAAAACTCTGAATGTTTTTGCAAAGTTAATGAAAATTAGCTCTATAATCCTTTAGATTGCTACTGACAGAAACCTAAGCCCCTACAAATGCACTCATTTTATTTATATGGCAAATCTAATATCCACACTTAAGAGTCTCCGATTTTAAATCAAAGTAAGGTCAGTGTTTTTACTGATGTCCTACTCCTTTAGTCAAAAACATTTTTGGAGACTTTCAGAAAACAGAATTTCAGAATAATTCTAAAAATCTGCATGTTATATGAGTGAATAGCTTCCAGGGCTCAAATATTTGAAATTGACAAATATTTTTATTCATTTTCTCATGAGAACCATCTTGAATATATGTGTAGAATTCCTAGTGCCAAAGTATAAAATGCGATCTATCGAAAATGCCAATATTTTAAATAAATTGTATTATGGATGTAGTATTTAGTTTGGGTGCTGCTTAAAATTCACTTATTTACATTTCTCATCAAAAGTCAGTTCAGAATAAGTTTGTAAAGATCTGCATATTTAGAAATTCAAAAAGTGTCTTAGCCATGTTCATTCATTTTGTTTATGTTCATAATTTAAAATGAGCAGCTTTTCCTCAATAAAAGCATGTATACATTTTTTTGAACTTTAAACAAAATTCCCTCTCCAGGTGGAAAGTTGATTACCAATCTTTGGTCTGGAGGTAAATTTTACAGCTGTTTTAAACCCATGAAAGTGGGTCTTATATTAGAAGTGCTGACACAACCTTATCCACAATGTATCGACATGAACTATACCGCTGTAATAAGCAGTTATTATGTATGTGTAAAAATAATGAGAGGCCGAGTCTGAAGAGAGTTAATGTAAAATGCTAAGCAATTATAGTTGGTTACACAGTATAGGTTAATATTCCTTCATATAGCTGCACTTTTTTCTTCTTTTGTCCTCCAGAACTCCTAATGAAAATTTTGAGACCTGACTGTAATGATAAGCAGCCATTCACACGTCCTTTGTGTCAAGGCTGTTGCATTAATGCTTCCCTTCATATAACATTTTGCATAGCCTAAAGCATCTATTAAAATCCTTTGTAAAATTCATGAAACAAAAGTGGTGGGTTGAGTCTAGGGGGAGAGAAAGTAAGCTGCTTATTAGCAAAAAGTCAAAAACACAGGGCCAATTACAGATCCGAACAAGCAGGGCTAAGGACCAGCACGGGGAGTAATTCTTTCTTCAGCCCAATGGGCTCAAGCCAGGGGCAGGTTGGGTGAAAATGCAGCAAGAGTCGGAGCAGTAATTAAACGGAGATGTTCGCAGTTAGAAACAGCTCTATAACAAAGAAGGAAATGCTCAACTAACACAATTGTCTGGCCTCACGAAGGTACTAAATTGGAAGGATTTAGGGTTGCTCCCTAAAGAAGAGACTGGGGGTAGTGAAGGGGAGCAGGGGCTCAGGAGATATGTAAAGAATCTGTTTGGTATTTCAAATGTTATAAATTAGATTTAAAAAAGAGAGAGAGAGAGCAAATGTACAAGGCTTCCTTCCAACACAGCAACATAAAACCGAATAAACCACAATAAGATTACCCTTTTTCTGTTATAAACTTGGCATTAAGCCTGTCATGTTCAATGACAGCCTACTATGCCTCATGCTTTACCCTTTGGAATTTGAAAGATTGGCAGGTGTCATGATTTCCTTAACATAAAGACCTCGCAGATAATGTTTACCATGCACACTTATACTTCCGTAACTCCACTTTCTTGGTTTCGGAATCATTGGGCGCGTTTTCCATGCAGCCCGGTGGTGTGCGGGAGCCTCCGGAAGTCCCTCTGGCCTGAGGACAGTGTTTACTGCCAGAGGAGCTTGCAGTCAAGGCTGGACTTTTATGATTTGCCTTAGCAGCCCAAGCATGCCCATTTACAGTAACGAGCAGCTTTGTAGAACCCGGCTCTGAGAGCATTGTTACTTTTCTTTGCAATGCCACAGTGAGTCCCGTTTGACTTAAGGTTAGAACAGGGTCCCATTTAAACAATAATCTCCTCTCTTTGCAACAGCCACCGGAGCCAGATCCTTCCAATAACTTCAAGAGAAAGAAAAAAAATGAAGATTAGGGCGCCCCATTTAAACTGGTATTGCCTAATGACACCGCTTTATTTCCACCCAATGTCACTCTAAAGTAAACGAATGGGTCTTTTTTAGAGGAACCAGTGCCTAAAATGATATGACTTCTTTTCTAACACAAGAGAAAATGAGTAGGTACTTAACATCGTTTCATGTAAGAAAGCAAATAAATCTGCTCCTTACATTTTAACTTTCCTATTGTAGAAAAAATTAAATTTACAACAGACAAGAAATACTACAGTAGCCCTGCATGCATTCATCACCCATTGCAACAAATATCCTCTTAGGTACTCTCCCAATCTGTTTCCTTCCATATCCCCAGTCATCCCCTCTCTTGCTCTGATTTGAAGCAAACCTTACCTGTCTAATTGTAAACATTTCAGTAGGTATCTTGGAACGAGTTCTTTGCATTTGTTTACAGGTAATGGAAATATTCGAACCTCAGACATTTTGTGGGCTTTTTTTTAAACCATGAGTGGCATTTCTCAAAATCATACCACTCAAACACATGTTGAAAGTATAAATAAAAATGGAAGAACATCCCTAGTCTGTGGTTTGCTTGAGAAGGGTGTTTCACTTATTTTAGGGATTTAGGCAGCTGAAATTGTTTTCTCTGAAACACTGCCATCTTAGTTGTAGATGCTCACTCTTGGTGTTCAAATATAATCACATATTTCATGGTATCTACACTCTTTGAAGCTGATTTCACAAAAAAACTTGACTCATAAGTAAGTACTGACTACTTACTCTATGCCAAGTTGTGTCAGGTCTAGGGAAAAAGCAAAGCAAAGCACACAAGTCACCCCCATTCCTCTATCACTGACCATCAAACTTTGTTTGCCATGTGATAGGGGTTATGCTATTTAATTGCTGTTTATATTGGTAAAAGGAAGTAAGTAAAGAACTGAGGCTCTTTTTGTTTGAATGGCAAAATTTTGCCCTGTCCAACCCTTATGCCACTGTTAATTGCCTGCAAAAATAGTTCTCCTATACACATGTAAGATGTACTCTCTACTCCTTCACAGAGAAGACTACCTAAGCCTTGCAAAGAGAAATAGTCACTTATGAATAAATCACAAACATACAATAGGGAGTTATATTTTCTAAAACCTCTGCATAGTTTCTTTTTTAATTGTAAAAAGAATGTTTTCTCCTTTGGTTTATTACACTGGTAAGCTTAATACTGGTTAATTCACCCACAACAACAGCAAGTAGAAAGATTTTACTTCTGATTTCTTCAGAAAACCAAATTGGTTAGATCTAGCTATTTGACTTGTCAAGATGATGTAACTTTTAAGACGGTGAAAGATTCCAATTCTTTCAAAAAGTTTTGTTGTAAAAAAAAGAAAGAACATCCTGTGACATAAATGTGAATTATAAGTCATAATATTTAAATGCACGTCCATGAATATAACACCCGATTCATAACTATTTCACCACCAAAAGTTTTGATAACTCCTATGTATCCCAATCCTGTTTCCTGAGGCAGTGTCATGGATTTTTAAAAATGTAATGTGCTATCTAGGTATGGGCTGCTACAATAGTTTAGTCTTGCTTGTCTGGGGTTTCTGTAAGTATCATCATATCATATATAGACTTTGAAACTTTCTTTTCTTGCTCAGCATTTTCTCTCAAAGATCATTCATAATGCGTGTGCCTGTATGTCATTCATAGTCCCCTACGGTGTAACACTTCATTGTGTGAATATAACACAATTAGTTATCCATTCCCCTGTTTATGGCACTGAGTAGTTTTGAGTGTGTGTGTTTGTCTCCTATCATTACAGTTAATCAGCTATGATCATGCTTGTCTTGTTTCTTGGTGCACAGATGCTAGAGTCTCTCCAGCACTGTTTTTGTTTTTTCCTCCAAAAAACTCCATGCATGGCAGTGGGGGAAAGTATCACTTCCCTTCCTGCAGGCCAAGTCCTATTAGCTCTACTAATTAACTTAATTTCAAGTTGAAAAAATATAGTTCCTCAATTATAGTTTTATGTGGTAAAACAATGAGATGATAACTTAGCAGTAAGATTTTTCAAGTTTTGAATCATGACAGCCCCTGAACGGGGAGAATGAACCAAATCATATATCCTAAGATTCTGAACAGAAAGAAAAGATCTAAAAACCTGCTCAAGGTAAGCATGCTTAGAGAGGCTCAGTTTCATTTGCTAAAAGCCATTGGGTTAATGGAAAGAGAGCTTGAAAAGAAATGAAATTGTTTCAGACCAAATATATGTGGGAACTTCATTTAGGCTACTTATTCCCCCCAAAAGAGTACAATAAGCATAACATAACAAAAGGGAAAAAATATGGCTTCTATCTCTGGAATATTAAATGAAAAATTGAAAATGCATATTAGGCAAAATACCCAGAATTTTCTAAACTATTATCTCCCTATAGTTTCACTAACATGTTAACCTACTTAGAGCAATTAGTGCTTCATTAGTAAGGCTAACTAACTGTTGCCGGGCCCTGTAATGATTTGCCAGGCTTTCCAGATACAAGTGCATAATCAATGTTTTCCAATTACTCCTATAGTGCAACCACTATTTCAAATAAACTAGATAATAATACAAACCCATTACTGGAGTTGAAGTAGCAGAGGCATTTAATTGCAAGGCAGTTCTTCTCAGCTTTTAAAATTTTTCACACTAATGAAGTGTCATACAAAAAAGTTGTATTGATTTTTCCACCACATGGCTTCAACCACAAATATGTAATTATCCCTTTTATATCTAGCTGGGGGATTAAAATAATCTATAGTATATAGCCTTTACTTATCCCTGATGGGTTTAGTAGTACTTTTACCCTTTTCAAAATATGCAGTCCTTTGATGAATGAACTTTAGGCAAAATGTTGCTTTATCTGTTTCAAATCTTTGCTTTTTCAAGTCAGTTTGTGTGCAGGCATTAAAGTCTGAAATTTCCAGCTTCCCAAACCTCCGTAAGAACACATTCTGATAACAATTCAATTTACTGAGAACATCATGATATTTTTCTTCACTAAAGAAATCAATGTGGATACACAAGGTGTGTGTACAGTGTTGCATATTAGGGTTCCCACCTATGTGTTTCCCTGTAGTTACATTTTTATTCATAGCAAACAGTTGATTAACCATGTTATATTTTTACACAAATAAAGTGGTCTAAGCATTAATTGGAGCCAATTCTTTCCAAAGTTTTCAGGGAAAAAATGGAGGGACAATCTATTGGCATTAAGTTTCTTATTTTCTCACTACAGGTTGGTCAATAAAGGAGGGAAAAGGTATTTTCTTTATAAAAAGAGAAGGATATCATAAGTATACCATGAATTTTACAGATATTGAGAACTAAGGCTGTCTTTCGCTGTTCTTTTACATATATATTGGTTACCGATAGCATTTTTTTGGTGAGAATTCTTTTGGTTACACTTCAACATTATTTCCATTATGGCCAATGTAAAAGAGATTCAAAAGGGTGGAAAACACAGCTTAAATGCCAATAAGAACTTGTTCTCAACATTATTGTCAAAAACTGCAACTCCCTATAGTTTCTGTAACATGTTAACCTACTTACTACCCTGAATTTTCCCATATGCAAGGATTTTTTGTGATTTCCTTATTCTCTGTGTTTCGTGGATTAAGGAAACATTCACAGTGAAATTAATACACTCTATTTCAGAATCTGAAAATTCTGTCAAGGTGACTGTAGATATTTGAAAAAAATGTAAGTCAACACTGGAAAAACTTAAAATTCAGTGGTGTAGAGATATAAACTTAATTTTGTGTGTTTGACATTTTAAACCTAGGTATTTCAAGTTAACTTTAAAATTTTTCCAAGCAGAAAATTTATGGAACAGAATGAAAAGACTTGCTTCAAACAAGAAAAGCAGGCTGAAAATAAAAATACCCAGAGTTACCATGCAGATGGAGATCTATGGTTGCTGTGAACTACTTTCAAAAAACCATGTTTTTATCAAAATATCTCTTGATCACTTTTATATATTCTGCATACTACTGAACTGTGTAAAAAGCAAAATACAAATGTAGCTTTTACATTAAAAAAAACTATGAAGTTAAAGGCTAGTTATGGACAATACTTGAATTTAACATCCATACAAAAGGGCCTTCATGGCAGAGGTAAAAGGTAAATGAAAATATTGATAAAGTAAGGGTAACTTGGATACTAAGGAGAGCTGCAAGTTTACTTTTAAATTAATTTACACAAAAATATTTTTAATATTGATTTTTTTTAAGTGCCCTTGAGATTTATTTCATGGATTTTCCCCATGTGTAGGATTAGTTTCCCTGGCTTTCTGTGATTTGCTGTTCTTGTATTTTGAAATATATATCTGATCACCATTTGGAATCCAGAGAAATCATGGTCATGCCCATATGAAAACTGGGTGATAGATGAAAATCTCCTAATATCATAGGAGTTGAATTACTTTCAACTCCTATTTCTAATGCTATGCCAGCACAGAAATAACCTATGGGGTGGTAAAATACTAGGAAGAAATATGACTGTGTTGAAAACCAGTTATCATTAGGAACCGTAAAAAAGATAAAAAGTGAAATTTCTGCCAAGAGGGAAGAACGAGAAGAGTTCACAACGTGGCTTTCTACTCTTGAGTCCGCATGTGACCCATAGTGGCGTATGTTTCTAAGATACTGAACGCCATCACCTTGACCGTGGACATAAAGCGATCAGATTCATATTTATTGATGAAACTCTCAGCTCCCAACCAGCCGCACTGAGTGTGCATCATTCAGCTGTCAGCAGAGCACCACCACGGTGAGCACTTGTGACATTTACCTCTCATCATTTATGAAAACAAAAGATCTTGAAGTTTGTAAGACACCAGAGTAATTTTAAAATAGTCTCCAAGAAGGCTATATTGTGGTCCGTAAAATAAGCACTTTTCTGGCTCATGGTTTTTAGGAGAATCAATCGCAAACCAAATTAGAACCATAAACACGGTAGTTATTTCCAGGATTCTAATTCTGACATGAGTGTTACAAATGCACCCAGCTATTTGGGGAGGTAGTTAATTACTATAATATTAAAGCATAAATCCTGTTCAAATATATGTGATGATCTTAACTATATATGAATATGTGGGAATGTTTTATAAATGTTTTATAAATTTAAGACCCTAAAAACACACAATTATTTTACTTTCCCAAGGTAATATTTTGCATCTTTGACATTGTTTAATAGCTAGAAGATGTAGTATTATTTAAAATTGAAAGTGGTAAGTAAAGAGCAAACACATTGGAGTCTCCACTGCCAAGTGTCATATTAGATTTGATGAAATCAATAATGACCTTGAACTATAATTTAGGTCAGGAGGTAAGAAATGACCCCTGAGTGAAGAGTAGCAAATTGTATAGCATTGTGATAATGTTTTTTCATGTGTATATATTTTTAATGGTTAAAAAAAAAAAAGCTGGGATGTATAATGTAACATATGTGAATATATGCACTTTGGAACCAAGTGACCTTTGTATTCAGGTTGTTCAAGTATAAACTTAACTGGGAGAAAGATCTTATAGAAACTATAATTATTTGTTTGTTTTGTTTTATTGTGATGAGAAGGAAGAGGAGGGAAATGAAGACCGGAGAGAAAACATCACTGAATATACCCCATGATTAGACATAAAAAGGAAAGAAATAGGACTTTCAATTCCTCATTCAATTCTGTCTAGCATACAAATGGACCTGCCTAGGAACTAGAAAGTGGATTAGGACTATACAATGGATAGTAATGTGCTCTCTCTATATACATAAAGCCACTTCATTATTCAGATGCATTACATCTTGGTATCTTCATAAACATCTATTCCAAACAGGAAGTGATTTATGTTTCCGTTTTGCACAAGAAAGTTAGGGTAGAAATGCAGTAAACAGTACTGAAATGAATTATTCAAACACAAAATCTCTAAAAATGACTTTGAACTAATTAAGGGCATGCACACATGTGTATATATTTAAGGCATGTGTATTTAAATATTTAGTTAATATATGTTTAGACTTCCTTCCCAAGTGAGTCTTAAAGTCCTATGCAAGGAGAGAAATGGGGGAGAAGATTGTCTTGCATTACATATATAGAAACTGGCACAAGAGTCTCAGATTGATGGAAACAGGTTTTCCTACTATGTGACAGGTAGCCAGGAAACACCTAGGATGCAAGAGCAGCAAGAATGCCAAGAATCACTTCCATTCTCTCTGCTGCCACCCTGGTAGGGTGCCATTCAAAGTTGGAATTTTTATCTCACCCTTTTAGTCTCTCCTAGTGAACAGTGATGTAGAATTGCCTTTTGAACCTGGGAGTGGGAGACTCTGGTTCTCAAACCCCATCAGTACCTCCAACCTCTCTGACTCCTTCCAAACTCTGCTACAAGTCAGTGTATTGGGGGTATTGCATGAGAATAAAGATAATTTAAAGTAGGAAACTGGAAGCCACAGACCTCTGGAGCTGGTCACTTTTTCATCCACACCCATGACTTATAACAGCTCCCTTATCTAATTGAGTCTCATAGAGATGATCTGAGAATTAAATGAGATAAAGCTTTGCAAACCCAGACCACAGTGACTGACATGTAGAAAGCCCTCAATAAGTGGCAGCTACTACGATTATTTTTGTTGTTCAAGGCAGAAAATATTAATAATCCTCTGTGTTCCTCTATGTGTATATATGTGCACATATGTATGTGCCTATGTGTGCATAAATGTGCACATGCATGCATGCCTATCACATTTTATCCTGGATCCAATGTTTGTGTGTCTATTGTCAAAAGGATAAGGAGAGAACTGGTTTTAAAAACAAAAGGGGAAGGGGGAGAGAAGGAAGGAAGGTAAAAAAGAAAACAGAAAAGATGTAAAAAGTCTGGACAACTGACTCTCCACCTTGAAGCAGGTATCCCTTCAACTCTCTCCTTTCTCAACCTCCAACCGTGGCAGCGGTCACCATAGATTGGTGAGATACCATCCTATTTATACTGTCAATTCATTTTTCCGATCCCCTCCCCCTTATTTGTATCACAGAGCAAAGACGCCAGAGGAGCAATGTTGCACAGGAGTTGAGATGAAGCCTGTCAGACAGCATCAGAGCTGAAAATTACAGCTGATTAAAGGAATAAAAAACCTCCAGGATCATTTGGTAGTCTTGAAATTGACAAGTTAAGGTGCTACCCCTTTAAATATTTGCAAGGTCTCACAGCTCTGAGATGGAGCATTTACTGGAACCATGTTTATAACCCTGAGAAACAGAAAGGAGTGAACTCACAACCTTTTATGAAGCTTTAAAAAGCTTTGTTTTCCCTCTACAGTGTTTTTTAATCTTAGAAACAAAAACACCGAGGAAACTTGTGTTTGAAGGTAAAAAACACGTTTTCCTATCACAGGTAAAGCTCCAAAAGCCTCAGATGCGGGCGGATTGTGAATATATTACAGCAGGCAGTTTATTTCCAGGGGGTTAAAAGCGAAAAAAGCCCAGTTTCCCTTCTTAAGGAGCGTAGGAAATGATTTTCGCAGTGGAAATAAAAATGTGAGGTTGGTACTTACCGTTGGTCACTAATATAATGCCCTCTAAAAAGTCAGCAACAACCATATTCACAGTCATTAAACCTCAGGGATGTGAAGGAAGCTGGCAGGAACGCAATAACTCCGCCCTGCACAGGCTGGTCGCCTCTCATCTCCCCACTGCTTCATTGTGTTTTGTTTGTTGCTCTTCATGGGAGCAGACGTTTTTATTTTTTTTTATGGATGTTAAAACATTTATAACTGTACAAGGTCAATGCAGAAAACCTTGCATCAAAATGGAAACTGCACAAGTATCCACAAGGGATGGATTAAACCTAGAAGTTAAAGTGAACGTCACAAACATGGAGTTGCCATTTCTGGGGGCCTCCAAATCAGGCAGCAGCCTTGAAGTGATGAGCCAACCAGTGTGAAGGGTGTCCTGAGAGATCTTGTTTGCAAGGCCAGCTTGGGGAGAAGCTCCCAGGGCCTAACCTAGTCCATCTCTACCCTGAAACCCATCCCCCACACCCCCCACACCCCCTACAGCCTCCACACCCCCACCCCCGTTGTTTCCTCACAAGTTGTCCTTCTCTCAACCGACCTCCTATGCTATCTGTACCAGGACAGATTCACTACTTATCTCAAAGGCTGTAGACTTGTACTTGCAGACATCTACCTGGAGTCTTCTTTAGTCTGGTGCATGTTTGGTAGTTAGTAGATTTATCACAAAAAGATGAGGACCTTCATTACAATTTTTTTTTCTTCAAACATAAAGAGCTGATTTATAAACCAGGTATAAATGATTATCTCTGGTTCTTCTTTAAAAGCTATTGCACCATGCAGGTCAATGATGAAAGAAAGGGTGGGAAGGAGGGAAGGTTATTGCAAGCCAAGTCTCTCAGAGAAAATCAACCAAACCAGTAGTAAACAAACATGGCTGTTAGAAACAACATGAGAACGTGGAGAGTGGGTGGGGAGAAAGGAGAGACCCGGGTTTACCAAACCATTTTCTGTAGCCAGTGCATGAGAAGGGGACTTTGGGGGAGACAAGAGTTTCTCTTCTGGATGTCTACCATTTACTCTCTGTACAATCATGGGCTTTGCTTTTTCCCAAAACCTTCTCCACCTCTCAGCGTGCTTGTCTTCTCTTAAAATGGAGATCTGCCTGTCCACCCTTTTTGCCCAAGGGTACAACATTGTTCAAAAATTAGTTTTTTTTTCTAGTTATACAAAGGTAAAGTAAGTAAGCTTTTAGAGTACTGGTCCAATAAGCAAAGGCCAGTGTTCAAATATCTGCTTTTTGCTGATAGAGTTCATCTGTCTCTTTAGCTATGCTATCCCTCTATGACTTTACAGAAAATATAACAAAGTACTGACGATGAAATGCTTTGAAAAATGTCAAATGTCATGTTAATGGGTACTATTATTATTTGTATTATTCAAACAGAAGCCTTTCATAAAAACTTTCTCTTGATATCTGATATCTTTTGTTAGGCATTGTTTTCTTTAAAACCTGATACTTCATCCAAATAAAGACATGAACACATGTATTGATAATCTTCCAACAATGCTGAGTCAAATTCGGAAGCTCATTTGTTTTGGGGTATTTAAGTTGTCTCTTTTTTTAGTATAGATCTTCTACTGCCTTTTTTAGGTTGATTCCTATGTATTTGAATTTTGGGGGGTGAAATTGTAAATGGGATGACTTTTTAATTTCTTCTTCTTGAAAACTGACTGTAGACTTGAAGCATACAGGATAGGAGGTGGTGGGAGGGTAGGGAGAAGAGACAGAGGGAGGAGAGCATGAGGGATTATGGTGGAGGGTTATGGATGCTTTGGTGGTCAAGGGAAAAATCCTACATTGTGAAAAAACAAACAAGATATAAAATAATGGTATGTCATTAATTAAAAAAATTTAAATGTTCAAAACATTAAGCTATTTATTCACAATTTTTTCTTTTTTAAAGTAGTATGCTTTCTGCTAGTCTTCTTTCAGTGATTAGTCACAGACTTCAAGGCAGTGTCTATGCCATGCCAACTGTTCATTTGAAAAGCAAAAAGTACAGCTTTTTCTCTTCACTGGAAACAATGAACTTGACAGCTTATGGTTGATAAACTAGTTGATTCAGTGACTGAACTGGTTCAAAGCCTGGTCCATTCACTGAAAATAGAAATGTGTGGTAACTGAGAGGCATTCTGAGATTGCAGAAATGTACATGCCCTCAAGAAAAGTCTAGTCCAATTGAATAGAGGACATATACAAGGAAGAAATTAAACATCTCTTGTGTGTTCAGGACTCAACTTCTGCTGGAATTCCTTCCCTTTTTTCCTCCCTCCTTCTCCTCTCCCCCCCTCCTTCCTTCCCTCCCTTTTCTCTTTTCTCCCTTTCTTTATCCTTCTTTCTCTTTCTCTCAACTACAAACTACTTTTAGAGGATAAATTTATTTTAGTACCCATGATAATTATTGGCAGTATTCCCAATTCCTTAAAACTTTACTTGTTATACTGGAAGATACATATGGGATTGAGTATAATAATTTATGCTCAGTTTTTCCCCTCTTTTGACTTTCGTTTTGATATCACATCATGATTCAAAGCTTGGTGCACCATAAATTTTCTCCAAATGTGTAGTAATTCCTAGGTGCAGTCCAAAGTTATGATTCATTTATACTGGAGTGACAGCATAATACCTAGGTGTCAGAATCCATTAAAACTGTTCAATGTCTTCTGTTTATTTTTAGAACCAATTGAGACTTAACTGATGGTGAAAAATATACAGTCAAGTGTGTTTACTTCACCTTTACAAAGAATCCGTTATAGTCCCAATTAATTTGTTATTCCTGTCACAACAGGTACTAGATACTTCAAAACTGTCATTACTGTTTCTGGCTTTCTTTCGAGGGCTTGTATTTATTTTTAACCCTTTCTGAGTTATCTGCCTTTTGTGAGCTAAGGATGTGTGTGTGTGTGTGTGTGTGTGTGTGTGTGTGTGTGTGTAAGACAGAGAGAGAGAATAGTAGGTTCTCAAAGCAATGTAATCTGATGCAAATTCTGCACTAGAGCCATCCCCTCTCCTTTTATGCCAAACTGAGTTGTTCTCTATACAAACTTTAAAACTTTTTCTCAAAGTGTAGGGATCCCCAGACTTGCTATGCTGGACTATCTAGACAACAGTGACATTTGAAAAGTTCTAAATGTGAAGTCATAGCTACTGAGATGTGTTTTTTCTCTATATAACAAACACTGTCCTTTACTATTTAATTGTGAGCATGTTGTATATGTAGATTCTGATGCAAAGTCTGTCATGCATTGAGAGGAGTGTCTGTTCGTTCTTTTAGAAAAAAAGCATGTCCTGTTTACTACACTTTAAATTAATGAATTATCATTTATAAAACTTTGTATAGTTTGAAAATAAAACAATATACAAACAAATACACAAGTACAAACAATGTACAATATACTGGGGTTTGCAGTAAGCATAAGAATAATTAGAAATAGTATGCACAAGACAATTTCATCACAAAAATTCCCATATTTACTAAAAATGATAAGGTAATTAAAAATAATTTAGATGTAGGAGTGTGAAGAACAGGCTAATTCTCCCTGTCACTGTGCCACAGAATTAACCCTGTACTAACATTACAATGAAGTTATGATCAGAAATTTTGGGGATCACTCCTTGGCATTCATCACACCTGAGGGAAAGGATGCCATGAGGTCTAAGAGATGGCACTCAAGATCCAACCTTGGTTGGAGCCTTAGTTCAACTGTTGGGTTTGACTTGAATTTACTTAGTTTTGTTTCTTGAATAGGTTTCTTGAAAGGTTAATTGATCTCTCCAAGTCTCAGACTTCTATTCAAAAAGGGTCATGATCATATTTTCAAACCTTGCAGGAATTGGAAGCACTTAGCTCAATTACAGGTATGTGAGCAGTTTATTATATGTGTTGTTTTCAATGTAATTGCTGTTAGTAAGAAAACTTGCTGTGGGAAGTGAGAAGTTGGGATAACCTGGCCAGGAAAGCCTTGAGGACTCATTGGGCCAGACCAAGCCAGTAACCCATGTTCTAAATTGCCAGCAAAGAACTGGAGAGGACTCTTCAAAAGGAAATGAGAAATAAGAGGTAGAGAAATGGTGAAGGCTTATAACAGTGTGCCGTGGCTCCTTCTGTTGGCTGGGACGGGTGCTGCTTCTCTGGCAAGGTCAACGGGGAAAAACTTCTGCTTCAAGGACTCATGAGCACTGAGGATGGCCACATTTCTTCTCTCAAGTGGAAAAAACTTCCAATTTCTCCAGTGACGATACCTTTGACAGATGCAATGCTGCCATTATAGGAGAACAAGAAATGGACATCTTGAGAACATGTTCCAGGCAAGTCAATGTGCACCTCAAGTTCATTTGTCAAAAGCTTATTAATGAGAATTGACCCACTTCTTCTCTGAAAGAATTTGATATGTCTTTCCATAGCTTTAAGAGAAAAGATATTAAGGGTCTAAAAGAAAGAGAGAATTGGGGAGGAGGAAACCAGAATCAACACTAACTTTTGTTATGGCTGAATGCAAAATATTACTTTGAAATTCTTGGTAGCTAAAAAAACAAGTGAAGCCATATGTGACACATCAATCCTTCCAGGAAGCAAAAATACTTGGGTGTAAAGTTCTGGAAGCTATGCCATTACAATAGAAAAATCTATTGGAGCTACTTTACATGTACACATAAGAAACCTGCCCTCTGAAAAGTTTTTTTGAAAATTTCCAACTTTATCTCAACCCAGTGGAAGAGTTAACAAAATGAAACAAGCAAACAAAGAAAAAGTCTAGAAAAGGACCCTGGAACACGTAGAGAAGTGGCAGAGTGGGAGAATTGGGGAATGGGTAGAGCTGGAGAGTGATATGTGGCTACCTTCTCCCTACTGGGCCTATTCCTTACAACAACAAACTAAGAAAAGTCTGAAGAAACACATAGATGATGCTCAAGAATAATAGAATGTAAACTATTTGACAACACTGTAATTATGGTCAATTCAATGTGGCAATTAGAGAGCTCTACATGTGAAGAGAAATATAATAGTATAATTTCTGACAATGAAAAAATGTCTAATGAATATCATAAGCTAGAAGGCAAAAGAATTGCTTAATATTTTCCAAGAAATTATATTTACATATAATCAGATAATGGGGAGCAAATTCAGCTTTTGTTTTTTTGACACTCTGACACTGAATAACACTGAATCTACTTCCTAAATACCAGTAATAAATACCAAAATTCTGCTCTCTGCACTTGAGTTTTTGAATCAGAGCTTCAGAATCTCTGACAAGACCTGCAGCAGTTGTTCCCTGTCTTCCACCTGCCGCTTCAGCTCTCTGCCTCCCTGTTATTATCTTTCAGCAACACAAAACTTGTCATGTTTTTCTTCGCTTTAAGGACCTGCAGGGCTTGTACTTCTTAGAAAGACAGAGAAAACTTTACAGGATTTGGGGTTTGGTACCTCTCTCAAATAGGATTTTCAATCTTATCTCACCCACCATGAATCCCCATCTCATCCCCCTCAACCTAGCCGTGGTGGCTGCACATGACTTGAGGTGCACATTGACTTGCCTGGGACAAGTTCTCAGGTATTTCCATTTCCTGCTCTTCTGTCTTACCTTCTCACCTCTCTGGGATACTTCAAGTGGAGAATGATCTCTCATGTCTCCACATTCTTCTGATAGCTCCAGCTTCCTGGCCAACTGGCAGCCACTCTTCATGGTTTGAGCTGAGTGCCACTTTTATACCCATGGGCTCTGTCTCCTGGAGTCTGTTTCATGTCTTTTTAAGTTTCTGGATGCAACTGTTTACAGCATGCATTACTCTGTATTGTATAAATGTATCTGGGCCCCCATCACATAGACTCTTTGAAAATAGGAAAAGTCTAAATGCCTGAAATAAGTGTAGGTTCTCAAACTATTGATTGAATATATAAATGAATCAGAAATGGTCAACAGTGTCACAAATAAAAGTGAGATTGTACTTTTGAGCTGAGCTTCAGGTTTGTGTGAATAAAGAAAATAAACATACCAATATTTTCAATAAAGTTCTCCTAATAATGGGTGTCAGAGCTCATTAGCTGTTGAAAGTCCTCAGGGAAACTGACATAACTGAGAGTACTTACTTAATAAGGATCAGAGAAAATAACAATGCTTTCAATCTGATCTTTTTTTATATATACTTGGTATTTCAAAGATTACTTGTAGCTGTTTGAAATTCTTCAGTTTCCTCATCTGTGAAATAAAGATAATTAGAATATTTTCCTCATAGAGGAAAATATGAGGGTTAAATTATAAAACATATACATGACTCTTAAAACAGTGCTAAAATCTGATATGTGCTATGGACTGAATTGTGTTCTCCAAAGTCTTATGTTGAAGCCCGAATTTCCAGTAACTATATTTGGAGATAAGGCCTAAAGGTAGATGATTAAATTTAAATGAGGTCAGAAGTATGAGTTCCAGATCCAACGGTATTTGAGTCCTCAAAGAAGAGATGCCAGAGCCTCCCCTCCCCACCCCCAAACCCTGCAACCACATGAAGACAAAGTAAGAAAGCAGACATCTGTGAGCTAGGAAGACACGTCATCAGAAACCAAGCAGTAGCAACTTGGCCTTGGGCTTCCCAGTCTCTAGAACATGAGCAATGCATTTCTGTTGTTTAAACTACTCCACCTGTGATATTTTGTTAGAGCAGTCCAATCAAAAAGACAGTGAGCACTTAGTAAATGTTGGTTACTATTGTTATTATTATTTTCATTTTTTAAGATCAGGTCTCCCACCAAAAAAGGTTTCAAACTCTTCTAAAGGTCCTAGGGTAGGTTTCCTCTGTTTGGCAAATTGCCAAGGCGAAAAAAACTCAACTGACCTTTTTACTGCTATGGTTTCAAAGCAAATTTTAACACTAGGCTTCTCACAGTAGAAATGACAATCTGTAAAGAACCCAGCGCTGTGTTCATTTCCACCCTGATATCATCAGGCGGGTGATGAAGGTTTTGGGTTTTACTGTGCAGAGCAGAATGCCCCAGCTGACGGCAGACTATCTTTTCAATTTTGAATAAAATGAGTGGAAGATATCTGAGAAATTCTGTTCTTTCTGCTTGAGTGAATACCTGTCATGCTTCTTACATCTACTGAAGCAATTAACACACACAAAGCTATATTTGCTAAGCCAGTGCTCCCCAATGGGGGTGTTAGCTTATACTAGTGAATAGCAAAGACCTCTGAATTTTTCAGCAAGATAGTTTCTCCCTGAGCTCCCGTCCAGACAGCCAGAGAGCAACCCCTGCATATGTGCCGGGGCGCCCTCCTCCTGGCTCCCTTCCTCTGCTCCCAGTGTGCTTTGCAGCAACAGATCAGAATCTGGGGGGGTGAAACATAGTGCCGATGATCCCAATATGTTGATCAGGTTGGAGATCCCTATTTTGAGAGTTCTATTTCCCTCTGATTTTACATTCCGATTCCATTCTGTAACCTCACCTCACATCCCAATTTAAATAACTGTTCTTAGTTTTCTACCTTTGTGTTTGACTTATCAGCCTGATAACAGGTTTTTAGCTGGAACAAGCCCTGTATTATTGCCATCCATCCATCTGTCCCTTTCAAGACTAGAGGCAAATTCCTAAACCCCATCTGTATCAAAAAAGTTGTGTTCAGCTGCCACACCTCCCCAATGCTAATCTGAGGCCCATCTGCTGACATAACCCACTACCTGCTCTGAGATGTCTGCTACTCTCCCCTCTGGGAAGACAGAGTCCCTCCACTCTCCTGGTCATCTGGCCATACATGTTCTGGACACTACCATTTGTCTGGACAGAGTGGAGTTTTTTCCATCACCTTTGTGTTTACAAATCACTCATCTGATTATAACCAAGGGATGATCTTTTGCTCTGAGGTTCTGTGCTTCTTCATTTTTTGGTGTTAGAATATCCTTTCTTCTAAGAAATGATGGCCTTCATGGATGGTAACTGCATGGTGGCAAAATTTACCAAGGCAGTGATCAATCTTATGGCCACTCAGGCTCTTCTGGTTTTGGTTTTGTTTTTTATTTTTAACTTACTGGACCAAAAAATCCTCTGACTTGAGAACCACTGAACTGGATGATCTCAAGTTATCACCACTTCCAAATGGTAGTTCAAACATGATAGACAGGTCTGGTTCCTGGACATCCCCCTCTCTCTCTACTTGTCCATCTCAGAGCCTACCAAGGTCTGTGCCCCTTTTCTTCACACAAAAGTTCCCACAATCCCTTTTTAAATCACACCTCACTGAATTGCAACCCCTCTTATAAGTTATCTTGGATCAAGTTCTCAACCCAGCATGCAACCTAAGAGCAAAAATATTATTAGTGATACTCTGTAGGGCCAGAGGTTTTATGACTAAGGGGCACTTGAGATCCTCTAGCTCAGTGACTCTCAAGTCTGGGGATTTTATGGTCCAATAAGTTAAAAAAAATAACCAATAACTTTGAGGCAGTCATAACATTGCCCATTTAAAAAAATATTTTGCCAGGTTGTGGCTGCGCTCTACTTATCACCATGATTTCTTAAAAGAAGGACATGACAACATCAAAAATTCAGGGGAGGCACAGTTCAGATTAAAGGCAATTCTTTGATGGAGCCAATTTTGTACTATGAAACACTGCCAACAGTGTCATTTTTCGAAGTTCAGTGCATACCAGTGAAAACTTAGTCATGAACTTCTAGTTGGGAGTTTGAGAACAGTAATTTAGCTTAAATCCTAAGTCTAACTCGTGAGGAAGTGAGAGGTGAGAGTGATAATTTCCCCAGGTCACCGAGCAGATCAGAGAAGAGTCTGTGATAGAAGCTGGGCCAGTTGCCATTTGTGTACTGTACCAGTGTTCTTTCTCTCTTTTATATCCTCTTTGTTTTTACAGTGCCTGCTACTCTCTTGCCCTCACCCCAAGATGCCAGGAAAGGTTGTTCTCTGACATGCCCAGCTAAATGATGAACAGGAATAAGAAAGGGAATATAAGCTGCTTTCTCTCATTAACCAATCAGTAAGAGACAGGTGTGGCCCTCTGCATTGCACAATTATGAGTTCTAGCTCTTTAATAAGCTTAAAAGGTAAATGAATGATAATGCATCAATTTTTCAAGTGAGAAAACTAAAGCAGAGGTCTTTAGTTGCCCCAAACTGCAATGGTAGTGTCAGAGCCCTTATTTAAAACCAGGTGTGCTTTATCCCAGAGTTTTTCCTCCTCTTTAATCCTGTCTGATGAGCACAAGTGGGGAGTTTGAATCAGTGACAGTTCTAGATTCTCAGCTTCATAGCATCTTTTTAAAGAATATACTTTTAGATCTCTAGCTTTTTTACCTTCTTATTTTTTTAATGTGGGGCACTTGATACATCATGAGTGATTCCAGTCCAGTGATCTGAAGGCAATCTGGAGAGCCAGCAGATCAAACTTTACCATGTAAACCCCATCTTTACAGGGCACGCAATAAATTAAGGATGTGGCTGAGGAAATGAAATCTGTGCTTGAACTTAATGATCTCAGTGATCTCTGAAGGTTCTCATATATAGTCCCAGAATTACTCTAATCTGCATCTGTGTACATTGATTAGTACTTGTTATCCAGCCAGTCCAGCTAACACAGCCTAATCACTGCAAAATGAATGCCAGTACATGCTTTAATTCCCAAGTTATCTTATTATCTAGAGATATTTGTCCTTATTATTGTTATTCTGGTGAGTTGATGTCAGAAAACAGGGAATAATTTGACAGTGTTGGGAAGATTGAAAACTGGGCTGGCATGAAAACCATTGAAATTTCTTGGTTCAGATTCATATAAAAAATATCTGACTGGATAAGGAAAGAGACATAAAAAGAGGCCCATTAGGAATCCCAATTCTAGAGTAAAATAAAAGACGCATTACTATGTTCTTACACCAGTAGGTAGGGACTCATCATTTCTTGAGGGAAAATGACTGGGTCTTTTTTATCTTTGTCTTCTAGCATGCCTAGAACAGTGCCTGGCACCTATCGATGCTCAAGAAGTATATAAAATTAATTCAGCTATTTTTAAGAAAAAACTATATATATGAAAACAGTTGCAAAATAGTACCTATGAACCAGTCAGAATGTATTTATTAAACACTCACAAAGTTCATAGTCAAAGGATTAAGCCTAGAGAAACCAATTTGATATCACTGTATGTATTGGTTTCCTGTGGCTACCATAACAAATTACTATAAACTGAGGAACCTAAGATAGCAGAAATTTTTATTCTCCTGATACCTGAAATCAAGATGCCAGTGGGATCATACAGGGGAGAGTCATTCCTTGCCTTTCCCAGCTCCTGGTGACTGTCAGTATTCCTTGGGACTTGAGTTGCATCTATTTTAGCTCCATCATTATGGGAGGATTCTTCCTTCTCCATGTCATCTCTTCTCTGTCTCCTGGATAATCCAGCATGGCTTCATTTTGATATCTTTACCTTAATTAAACCTGCAAATATCCTTTTTCACAATGGTCACATCCACAGTTTTCAGTCTGTGGACATAATCTTTGGACATATTCTTGGACATATCACTACCCCTTATGTGGTACTGAACTTCATACAAATACTGACTTGACTGTATATTACTGCCCTTCAAAAGAAAAACAGATTGCAGCTAGAGAGAGGACAAATGAAACAAAAAAAGAATACTATTTTAAGAACTGTCATGTTTATTGTTCCTTCCTTCCTTACAGGTCCAGGGAAACATACATAGGAATGACATCATGGGAAGGAGGAGGACAGACAACAAAGGAGATGTCCTATACGTACCTGGAAGAAGAACAAATAGCCTTTGTCTTTCAGGCTTTGAAGACTTATTAAGAGTGGCATCACTAGAGGTAATGAAGGATTTGGATCTTCTACTGTGTTCTGTGCTGACATTCTGGAGTTGTGCCATAGAGGTCTAGTAAAGTGAAAAGAAAGGCATATTCTTCTGTGGCATTCAAGAAGAAGATAACTTCATAGGGTGACTTCACAACTACCTGGAGATGCAGCAAGGCCAAAGGACAGAGAACATCTGAGTTAGACCCTCTGAGCTGCTGGGTCTGTGGAAGAAGCTCACAACATCTCTCTCTGTGATATACCTCCAGAGGGGCCCTGCCGACAAAGAGACACAGAATTTTTTTTCCCAAAGGTTCCCCACAGTGGAGGCAGAGCAGCCCTGTAGGCAATCTAAAGGACAGGCTTTCCAGGCTGGGGATAAATGGGAGCTACCATCAGTCTTCAGGGCATGCACTGAGTCCTTGAGATCAAGGTGGAGCCCACAGGTAGAGCCAGACACAGATGGAGTCAAGTGAACAGACTGGAAGCTCATTAGCCAAAGAAGCCAGCAGGGCACCCAGGAACTTGGGAGACTATCCATTTCTTAGGGACTAGAGGACAGTACAATGACCTGAGCTGTCATCCAGGGACCCTTTCTTTCTCACCAAGAGAGATTATGGAGACTTCCTTCAAACTCATAAAACTGTACCGGGGGAGCACAGGGAGAACAGCTGGATGGTGGAAAGATCATGATACTTAAACAACCTATAGAAATTATAGCTTGGAACTTATATTTCACACTTTGGACTTATTAAGTGTTCCCTGCATCCATTCTGCCATGGCTGCACAGTAGATTGATCATTTGTATAGCCTGATCCTCAGTGAAAGGAAGACAGACAGACATAACCTTGCAGGGTTGGAAGAGCATCAACATTTTACTCCCAGGGGTGTCTCCAAACCATCCTTTACCTCATTTTATGTTTTATTTCATCCTATTCATTCCATACACAGCAAACCTTCTCTGCATGCAGTACACTGTACTAGGTCCTAGGCTAGAAAATGAATAAATCAAGGGCTCTAATCAAAGCTTGCACTATTACCCTCAGACTTTTCCTAAGTGCACAGTCCAAATCTCAGTAAGCTGATAACACCTTGGAAAAGCCAGTGAACATTAGATAATTGTTAGGTAATCACATATTTAATGAAGTGCTCTGATTCTATGTAGATTCTTTCTGAACTCAACATTTAGACTTTGATTATATTCTTGACAATATCTGTGGTCTATTTACTTACAGAGAAAACTGCCTTCATTTATAACAGACAGAATATTTAGGTCACACCAAGCATTTTTATTTTTGCTTTGTCTGATGATTACTAAAAAAAGGATTGGACTGAACAGGAAATAGCTAGATAAATAATGCGCTGAACCTACTGCAGAACCACCATTTTTTATTATACAGACTTCATAAGTGTTATAGTCTCAACAATAAAGGGTACCAGGGAGGCTCAATATCATATCCAATTATTATTTAGCTGTTAATTTTCCTTCATATTAGTGGGTGTTACACTGCTCAAAACCACATTCTGAACAATTACTTCCTCAATGATGAACATATTATGAATGATCCATTTCAACAAAATTCAAATAATTTCCTCTTTATTTTTCCTCATTAACTAACAGTCATGCTGAAACAAAGCATGAAAAGAAAGAGGAACAATGTGAAATAATAGCACGCAAGTAACAGTTGCCTGCTCCGAGCTGAGAGAGAAAATTATTTACCATCATTTAAAAACACCGCAATAGCCTCTTTCACCTCTCTCCTGCCCTTTCTCTGTTTAAACCGAAAACCCAGCAGTTTCCAAGTTTCCTTCCAGAATAATACCCATCCTTGCACACCCCCAGTCCAGAGGACTCACAAACAAGCAACATGGATTTTTGTGCAAGCGCAGTTATAGTCTATCATTATTAAATGTCTTGGTGGGCGGGAGAGGCGCTTCATCACAGCAACCATTCATCAGCACTGGCCCAGTCGCTCACATCTGACCTCAGCAGCAATAATGCCACATCAAGCAGGCCAACTACCCAGTTTAGCAGCTGTGCAGAGAGCACAAGCTGGCTCTGAGATTAAGTGCACTGCTGCAGGCTTCCATTCCCAGGAGCTCCTTTGGCTGATGTAGTATTGATTGAGAAACTTTACCCGTAAGTATCACAAACAACAATAGCCAGGTCAACGAGGATTGATGCCTGAATAGGAATTCCCTGGGGCACTCTGGGCTGTGGTGCCCCCTCATGATGTCTGAGCACAGGTTGAATAAGGTACCCGAAGAAGGAAAGAGTGAGAACCTGCAGTTGGAAATGACATTTAAGCAAGTCCATGTGGGAACAGAATGAGAGACAATGATGTAATTATCTATTCCCCAGCCTTCAACTGGTGCAAAAACCTGTCATCTCTCAGTGTTTATATGTTCTACAAGCCTTCCACTTCTTGCTTTTAAGGCTTTTTGGGGTGATACCTAAGTCCAATATGCAAATACAGGTGCCATGCAAGCTAAAAAATAAATAAGCACTGCCATATAACTAATAATCATCCCATTTTAATTTGAGAGATAAATTTGAATCATTTAATTATCCTTCTCACTAGTCAGTGGAAAATAAGAGAAATAAAGCAAATATACCCCAAAGCGACTTTTTATATACAAATTGTAAAGTTTTGGCAGGGCAGGACTTGTCAAAGTGGTCTTTGTGACTGGGAGAGGTACTAGCACATGGTAAAAAAACACACTTTGCGAACTGCAGGTGATATGGCAATAAAGGTAACGTTCTTGGTGCTGGTGTGCTCACACAGGCACACATTTGACATAGCTGTGCTCCTATCCCATACATGTGGAATGGGATGCTACTCTGTCCACAACCAGCTTTTATGTTTCAGGAGCAAGATGATGATGGTTTCCTTTCAATGTTTCTGCTAATGCTTCTCTAACTTCCTTTTTCACCCCTCAAAGTCAGAGTCAAACAGTACCTATGCTGAATTCTTTGTTCTTTATGCACATGTTATCATGGCACGTAAGTCTTCCTTTTAGATTGTAAACTCCTCATTGTTGCCTATCGTCCTTGTGGTAACCCAAAAGATCCACACAGTCAGGTTGACCAAAGTGCTGAGAATACTCGGATGATAAGAAAGTGGCATACTGTTTCCGAGGGAGGTTTGCCCCAACTGTGTCACGGATGGAATGACCGAATTGCTGAGAATATTCGTGTGCAGAGGGAACTGGCACACCATTTCCAGTGGAGGTCCACTCCCACTGTGTCTCTTGGCAGTATCCTTGGTCAAAGCCACTCTTCATTCCCTACTCCCTCTTTCTTTCTCCCTTCTACTTATCCTTGAATGCCTCCGGAGCTGAGCACATAGGTGGATAGCAAACTTACAAGCGTAGCAAACTAGTTGATACAATATGTAGTACCATTCAAAGCCTTCCTTTGTATTCAATTGCTATAAAAAGACTGTTGCACAAACAAGCTTCACTGCATGCAACCTTTCCTTGTGCAGTCATTCTTTTGGGCTTTGGACTGGTTCCTGGAGCCCCCATCTGGTTTATCCTGCACACTGTGTCAGGTTGTGGGTTCACTAAAGACCCACAAGTCAGGTTGTGGGTTCACTAGAAACCCACTCTCATGAATCAGTGTTTTACATTATTAAATTTGGCTGCCCTGCTTCTTAGCATCAGGCCTGCCCATAGAAGTTACTCAGTAAATCTGGCTTCACTCAGCAACTGAATTGAGCATGGTAGCTAGAACTACTTGTCCATGTAACAGCTAGTCTATCTGTTCCACCTACCAACAAGCCCTAGGTTTTTTTCAAAGCTGTTATACACTTAAATAAAAATAGGTCCGTGCTTCTTTTCAGACCGAACATTTACAGGTTGAGTCTATCTAAAATGTTCTTATATCCCTGTTTACTAGGACAGCTAATGATAAAGGCTCCATGGGCTTCCACTTCCTGCTCTTCACCTTGTCTTTTTCAGTATGAGCTGAAAAATTCAAGTTGAGCATAGGGTAGCCATGATCTCTTATGTAAATATAAGGAATGTTGAATTACATTAAGGGTTCTTATTTCAGAAATTAATAAATACAAAATCAGTATGTGAAAGATAAAAACCTGGATAAAAAAGTAACCGCTTCTGAAGTGAGTTTGACACCCACTTTTAGTGTTAAATGGCAATTCTCCATCGAGTGTCTTGATAGTCATTCTATAGGGACAGTAGCCAGTTAAATGACCCACAACTTTTTCTCCTTAGTCTACAACCATCATGTCTGTGGAACATGAACAGTGGAGAGGATTTATTTTATAGCTAGGGAGCATGATAGAGCTCATTTTTGGCAAAGACAAGCCTCAAAGGACCCTAAGTCCAGGAGACAATTTCCCTGTTATTATTCCATTATAGTTCCCAGGCAGAGATCGCTGATTGCTCCTTGGTGACCATACTCTCCTTTGTTTTTTAGTAGTGGGGGTACTTGCTCTATGCAAATTAGTCCAACTGAAGTGTGTATTTCCCATAGCCCCTTGCAGCTAGGTTTTCCCATAGCCCTTTGCAACTAGACTGTGTATTGGCTAATGGAATGTGAGCAAAAATGATGCAGGTAAATGAAGATCATTGCCATTTACTTCCACTAGCCCCATTTCTTTGGGGCTGGATATAAGCACTGTGGTGGTGAGCTATATTTGATCTTGCAGATTAGTGTAGCACCCTGCAACTGGAGTCAGTAAACAATGGTCTGTGGGCCAATTTCACCACCTGTTTTTATATGACCTACAAGCTATGGATGATTTTTACATATTTAAATGGTTCAAAAAATTAAAAGGACAGTATTTTGTGACCCATGAAAATTATATGAAATTCAAATTTCAGTGTTCATAAATAAAGTTCTATTGGAACACAGCCATGATCATTTGTCTGTGTTTCGCCTCTGGCTGCTTTAGTGCTCCAACAGCAGGGATGAGTGGTCACAGCAGAGACCATATGGCCCATAAACCCTTTAAGTATTTACTCTCTCACCCCTGTAGAAAAGTTTGCTGACCCCTGCTTTAGAGAATAGAGTAACAATAAGACAATATGATGGATGGTTCCAGGATTTGACTTCATGAAATGCAGTCACTTGAACTCCCAGGTTACCTAGGAGCTTGGTGTTAAGTATTGAGAAAGCGAGCAACATTTACCTTTCCTAAAAAACAACAACAACAACAATTATTTGGTCTCTGTTAGAGCAATGAACAGGAATCTTAACTAATACAGTTAGCACTAGGCACTTTTTAATGTTGTCAAAGACAACCTAGAGTTGAATGGAAAGGAAAGGGGAGGAAGATTGTTTCTTCCAGTTGAAGCCCATGTCTCGTCTCACTGAAATTTCCATGATCATGTTTGTCAGATTCTTTCCCCAAGACAAACACAAGAGAGTGCATACTCTGGAACAATGGAGAATGTAAGGGAGTTGTGCTTATAGCAAATTATATTCACAGTCTGGTGTAAAGAGACCTACAGTTGAGGAGAACTGGTGTTGAGGAGAGCTTGTGAATCAGCCCTCTTTATTTCAAATTTCCCAAACCCCCTCCAAGAGGATATTGAAGTAACAACCCTGGCAATAACAGCAACTATAATAATAATAGGACATTTATTTCATACTCACCTTATGCCAGACACTGGCTTCTCATGGACTTCAGGTTACACAGGATATCTAAGTGACTAACTCAAAGAAAAGGTGACCAAAGGGAAAGTGAAAAGTGGGCTTGAGTCCAAAAGAATGAACTAATGGTTTTGTTCTAGAATTTGTTCTCTAAGTCATAGTATTTTTCTTTAGTAAAAAGAAACTGTCTAGTGAGTCAGACTGAGAAAAACTTCAAAACATTAGAAATCTTTTGTCTTCTGAATTATTTGTGATTGGAATAAAAGAACATCACAACCGCCACCTAAATTGGTGCTTTTTCTCTTTAACTAAAGGAATATTTAAAATTCCTAAGTGTGAATCTATAAACAAATGGAATGATTAAGCAATATGATATAAATTGAATAAGATTTAGTTTTAAGCACTTGTAAAAGGAAAATTAGTCTTCTTTCTATGTAAAACTAAGGTTAAGTTAGGGTCATACTTTTAAGTGTTGACTTCCTACTCATCTCTAAATGTTATTCTTAGTAGATTTGGCCTTCTAGAAAGTGGCTTGCATAATACTCTTTGGGTCAACTTTGAAAACCTAAGCAACTTAAACAACAGAACTCTTTGAAGTTTCAAATATATAAAAACTAAGATGATAAACATTGAAGTTCACTCAAATTCACTGTCTTTTATCACATGCTATTTTAGTCACTTTGCCTCTGTGGAAAATCCGGTGACCAGATCAGATTTGATCATTCTACTTATTCCCAACTCAGTCATATCTCAGTTTCATGTCTCATTTTCACTTCAATAACAGAGTTGAGAAAAGATTTTAGGGAAATTCTCTGATGTTTCTTCAAATTATCAGCTCAAAACATGTAAAGAAAAAGGATACATGTATTTGCAAATTATTGACTCTTCCTAAATTTCTCTCTCATACACAAGTTTGATAGAAGTTACATATTTATCACTACAGGTGGCTTTCCATTGTTAGTTAGTTGAAAGTCTCTCTTCTATTACTCAGTCTTTGTTAAATCTGTCTTCTATTGTCATGGAGAAAGAGCCCTCTCCATTATTTCTATCAACGGAACAACGGAACTGGTCAAACTTCATCATCACTAATAATACGAGATCAATATCATGTATTCTACAGAATTAAGAAAAAGAAGAAAATACCCTGTACTGATAGTTTTATTTATAGTCTTTGCAAAGTGATTGACTTCTTAATAAATTAAGATGCTCAGAACACAAAGATTTGGGTGAGTAGTAGCACTTCAACATTTCAGAGGACATGTGTTGCTAATGGCCTTTCTACTCATCTCCCTTCACTCATACACATACCTGGGGTACAGAGCACAGAGTATCAAATACCAGAGTCAATTTATAGGAGGTGATTAGCTAACAGTCTTACCCCTAGAAGCAGTTCATTTTTTAGTGCCAAAGGCAAAGTGTTTAGTAGATATTTTATAGATCATATATCCAGTACACTGCAAGACATCTGTAGTTGCTCAAACTAAAAGTCCTGTGTTAGGAGTGAATTTACATTGTGTATGTGTGTGTGTAAGCACATATGTGAGTTTGTGTGTATACTCATACACACATATGTGTATGAACACAAAAGGTGCCCAGCGGAGTCTGTATTGAGAAATTTTTGAGAACTGCTCTGATAGTTGGCTCTGCATTCTTCTCTATGAAGCTTTTGGGTGAGCAACATCCAAAAATATTTTTAGTGCTCGGTCCTAGTCTCCAGCATCTACTACCTGACTGTGTGATCTTGACCTAGTCAATGGTGGTCTGGCTTCAAGCTTCTCATTTTTTTAAAAACGGAAATGGCAACACTTCCTCTCTGCAAGCCACAAGTTTGTTTGGAAGTGAGTATAAATATGAGTGAATTCTCTGAAGACTTCATAATACCATGAAGTGTAAGCTGCCATCATTAAAGAGAAGGCAAGAGGAAGTAACCTCTGTGTCCACTATTTGACCAGATCACCACACCACCAATTCAAAGCCATTTTCCAAGCAGGGAGGATGATTCATGTGATGAAAGGTCTTAATCAGTCACACATGGGAAAATCAAACAGGCCTATTGTTTTATAGTATCTCTGTGTCCCAAAGACATGGTGTCCACACACAAACAAAAGACCCTGAATAGCCAAAACCCTTTTGACAAACAGAAGAGAAAATGGAGGTATTACTATTCCAGACTTCAAACTATACTACAAAGCCATAATATTTAAAACAGCATGGTACTGGTACAAAAACAGACAAACAGACCAATGGATCAGAATCAAATACCCAGAAATAAAGCCACACATATATGGTCAACTAATCTTTGACAAAGGGGTAAAAAGTATACTCAGGAAAAAAGGATAGCCTCTTCAGTAAATGATGCTGGGAAAACTGTATCAAGACATGTAAAAAAAATGAACCAAGACAACACTCTAGTATGAAAAGTGTTTGTTTCATACAAAATACCTTGTATGAAAATCAACTCAAAATGGATATAGGACTTGGAAGTGAGACCAGCAACCATTAAATACATAGAGGAAAACCTGACCAAAACCCTTCATGAATCGCACCTCAGAAATTCATTTTGGGAAACAACTATGGCTGGCAAAAATAATGAAGGAAAACATAAACAGCTGGAACTATATCAAACTAAAAAGTTTCTGTACAGCAAAAGAGACAAAAAACAAAACAAAAAGAAACCTAACTGACTGAAAGAAAATTTTTGCCCTCCAGACAAGTGACAAGGGTCTGATAACAAAGATCCACAAAGAGGTCCTACAGTTCAACAAAAACAAAGCAAAAAACCCAGTCAAAAAATGGGGAGAAGAACTAAAAAGACGTTTCACCAAAGAGGAGATACAGATGGCTAATAGGCATATGAAAGAATGCTCCACATCACTAATAATCAGGAAAATGCAAATTAAAACCACACTGAGATACCATCTTACACCACTAAGAATGGCCCATATAAATAAAGCAGACAACAACAAGTGTTGGTGAAGATGTGGAGAAAAAGGAACTCTCTTACACTGCTGGTGGGAGTGCAAACTGGTCCAGCCACTATGGAAGACTGTGTGGAGGACCCTCAAACAATTGAAAGTGGAATTACCATTTGACCCAGCAATCTCACTACTGGGAATCTACCCAGAGAACATGAAAACACTAATTCAAAAGGACACCTGTATGTGCATGTTTATTACACCTCTGTTTACAATTGCCAAGATTTGGAAACAAACCAAATGCCCCAAAACCAACGATTGGAAAAAAAAAAAAGTGGCATATGTGCACGATGGAATAATACACATCAATCAAGGAGGACAAACGTATGTATATGCACAGCAACATGGATGGAATTAGAAAACTAGAAGGACTCATATTAGCAGAAATAAGCCAAAAATAAAAAGAGTGATACAGGATGGTCTTGCTTATATGATGGATATAGGGAAAAACAAACAAATGAATAAGAACAATTAGAAACAACCAATGGGACTGAACAATGGAGTGAGAGAGGAGGGAGATGAAAGTGGGGGAGGGTAAGAGCACAAAAAAGTAGGATGGTTAACAGGTGTTAGGGAAGTGGGAAAGTCCCAGGGTACACAATAATATAATATAAATATGCATATATATGCAAATTTTTTAAAATTTAAATTAAATTTTAAAAAGACCAGCCATCACAGAGATAGTTGACATTTTTGGAGGATATCTCTTCTATCCTATTGCCCATTATACATTCCCAGAAATAATAATCAGTACACTGGATTTGATGTTTGTCATTCCTGTGGTATTTGAAACTTCTAAATCACACATCAATAAATAATATATTATTTTGCATGGTTATAATTTTGTAATTATGGTATTTAACATGTACACCTATCTGTATGTAACTTGTTTTCTTCCCACAAAAGAAAAATTTAAAAAAACCAGACGTCCACACACAGAAGGGAAAGAAGAGGCTAGTGTCTCTGACAAGTACCTTTGTCACCATTCCAAAGCCCCTTGAGGGCTGCCCCAGACCTGGTGGAATATTATAGATTATAGCCCTTTCCCCAGTCCACTTAGTGAATCATGGCATTGTAAAGTATTCAACAGCTTTTACATAAATAAAATAAAATTAAGTTTCCTGGGCATATATGGTTTATCACAGTAAGTCTGTGTTAATATTTCCTAATCATAGTGACCTCAGCCTGCCAGAATGCACAGGCCCCTAATCCTCTCCGTAATGTTTTCTCATTAGCTCCACAACATTGCCACACCAGTGGAGGCGACCATCCACCGCCTCAGGCACCACTGGAATTAATTACTAGAAGAAACACTGCTGTTTTGAATTGTCATCTTGGATTTATCACTTGCCACTTAATGTAACTCATCTGACCTAATACCTCCACGGTGTCACCAGAGGCCCTGGCACCAGCTTCACCAGGGTAATAGCGGGGGCGCTCTGTATACCTAATGTAGTGGAGACACCAAACACACAGCTGCTGGAGGCCTGGTTAAAATCCTACCCTGGAGCAAAGCCTGCTAACAATGCCCCTAGCAAATTGCAGATTACCCAGACATCATGTTCTAGCTGAAGCTAAGAGTGATTCAAAGGTAGGCACGATACATCTCATTTCTGCTGCTTGGAGAAAATAATCTTTCATTTCTTTGGATGTAACGGCTCTCACCATTTGTTTCTCACATGCCATGTTTTTGAACATAATGAAACAAGCTCCTTGCGTATGGCAGGAAAAGTGGCTCTGGGGGACATGGAGTTCTAGGTCTGGGGTCTTGTTCTTATAAATTCTGAAGAAATTGCTCATTAAATTACTCACACAAAGAAAGGCAACTTCACCATAGGTTATGTTTCCCCAGGAAAAGTAGCCAGACTGTAACCCAAGTTGAAATCTGCACTCTGGTTTCTGTAAGACTGTGATTTACCTGGCCACTTGTAAGAGTTATTTGGTGTTGGCTATTTTAAAATGCACATTTAATAAGGGGATTAACTATTTGGTTAGTTTCATTAAGCCTCAAAAATTGTTTCAGTATGAAAAATAAGCTTTGATGCCTGCTCTGAACAATAGTCCTCTTAAACCAAGTTTTACTTCTGTAAAAACCATTTACTCAAAACCAATATTTTCCCAATTTTCTGATGATACAGTTTCACCTAAATGCCATTATTTCCATTTTCAAGTTAGTCTTTTAGTTGTACTAGAGTTTTTATTTCAAAGCATGGCATATACATGTATGTTTTTGGACATGGATATATGTGTGTGAGGGCCCCTGGAATCTTTAGAGACATAATAACATAAAACTATAATATAACATCAAAGCATGAAAATCCTACTGATGAAATAATAAGTAAAATAGATTTACTTTGATAATGACAATTCCCAGCCTATATCATAGACAAAAATATTTCCTTTGGATACCATACTCTACATTATGCATAGTAAACTTTGGGAGATGTAGAATGCAATATAAACATTAATAGTTACACAATTGTGTTGTTTTAGAAAGACTATTTATAGGGAAAATAGAAAATGTCTCCCCAAAGTATACTTAGACCTAAGCCACCATAATCTTCCTGCTCATACAGCAGGAAATCTAATACACCAGCTCAATAAACCTGTAGGAAACAAAGGTTTTATGTAGCATTAAGTGTCACAATATTAAAATGCCCGTATTACTTTCAATTGCTCTTATAAGCTTCTTTTAACAACGCAGAAAGTTGAGTGCCATTATGAGAAGCATATTACCCTGTATGACAAAGATCAGGGAAGGAAAGCTGAAGCCTTGCCTCTTTACCTGTGTTGATCTCTGATTAACGCCATTGGTGCTCTGACACGAGGGTTTCTCTCCAGTTTTCGGGTCATCAGGGTTTTCCCTGCCAGAGGTAACAGCGTTTAAAAGGGTGTCAGAAAACCTAGACTACAATGCCAGTTTGGCCATATTGTCTCATTTGGAGTTTTCTTTCCTGTGAATGTAATATTGTGTACCGTGAGCTGTTGAAGCTGTAATGACAGACTGTAAAGCTCTTTCAGAATGTAAAGTTCTTCATTCCTTAAATGCTCATTGCTACAAATGCTAATGGAGCAACCACAAAGATCACCACCCCCAGAAGTGTAAGTTCCCCCAAACACAGGCAGTTGCTTCTGTGAGTTTTGCAGGGTCACTAGCACCCTGTAGTAGCCTAATTAATACTTAATGATGATGATGAAACTCTGGTGATATTCAGCTAACTAATTGGGGTCTTCTAGTATCTCACAAAGTTTCAACTTAATGGTCATTAAAATAGAGTATCTTCTATCCTATTGTACCTGCCAACTCCCTAAACTTTCTGCAAACAGAAATTCATTAATGAAAGTTCTTTAATTAAATAGTAATGGTGCAAAAGTACATTTTGAAGACTTGAATACCCAGGATCAATAAACTTGTAAGTGTAAAATGTCCCCCTTTTTGTGACTAGGGCAAGCTCAGCCTGAAAATTATGCACACAGGTGATGGATTCAAATCCACCAGGTTGCAAGGTGGTGGGAGAACCTCAGGGTATACAAGATGTAAATATATATATATATATATATATATATATATATATGTGTGTATATATATATGTAGATATGCAATCAATTAAAAAATAAAAAATCTATAAAAATTAAAAGTATGTATATATAGATCCATATATCTGTATCAATATCTATAGCTATATCTATAAAACAAATCCACCAGCACCAGGTTGCTGCTGTCATCTACATTTCTCAGTGTGAGGGCTGGGCCAGTTGAACACATTTGCAATAAATATGCAACCTCTCAGGATTGTACAACCTATTCAACTATACAGAATTTTTGCTACTCACACATGAGGAATGTCCTAACACACCTAAAAAGGACCAGGAAGTATGCATGCAAGTAACAGAAAAAAATCCTTCTCCCTCTGTGCAGATAGTGCCAACAGGGAGATCTTGTGTCCATTCCTTGTGGTACGCCTGTTAGAGAGATTACCTGAGCCCCAATCTTCCAGAATAGCCAGATTGTTAACTTTCACACCCCACACTCTTACCAACCCTCTTCAGCAGACCTCAATGCAGAAGCTCCATGAAATCTTTTGCTGATCTTTAGATATTTTTAATTGACTAAAAAAGGAAATATTTTAAAATCCGACTGTTAGCATTAAAAACGTACTAGTGCATGCTGGGAATCAATGGCATTCAGTGCTGCTGTCTTGTAAAAACCAAATCCTAAATGGTTTGTCTTAATGTTATTGGCAGATGTGGTTTTATACTTTTAAATTCCTTGGAGCTGCTGGGAAGGAAAAGCAATATATAGATATGCCCATGCAGATGAAATGACATCATAAAATATCTGATTGTAAAGCAGGGGACTCTCTGTGACTGGACTGATTGCTGTGGAAATAGAGACCCAGAGCAAAAGAGAAAGCACATCATCTGCAATTGAATATTGTTCATTACTTTTTACCATCTCAGCCATTCTCATATATATATATATAACATATCTATAATAGATATAATTTTATATTCCAAAGAAAGAAATGCAAACACAGCAGCATTTATTTTGCAAATGGAAACCTTTTTGCCTCTCACACTCAGTTGAAATATGCTAAACCTGTCACAATACCTATACTATATATAAAATCACCATATATAATATATATTCCATATTATGTATATATTAGCCACATAGGCTATGACTGCATACCCCTAGGTCAATCTGATCACATTGATCATGAACATCAAATATACTTTGTTTTCTTCTGGATTGGAAATACATTATAGAAGATACACCTTTTACATTTCTTTTTGCAAACAATTGCAAAGCAATTATACCCTATATAGCTTAAGGATCAAAGACAAAAAAGCATGTATGACATGTATAGGAAATGGCAACCACATGTGTAAGCAAGTCTAATGCAATGGCTGGTTCCAAGGGGAACTGGCTAAGGCAGAGTGAGTGCTAAGGGACACAGGCCTTGAACTGGCACAGGGAAGAGCTGCTTGGCTGAGCACAGGCTGCCCTGCCAAGGCCCATGCTGTGGGCCCACGCTGCCAGCCACAGACCTTTGCCTTGTCCTGGGCCTCCAAGGAGCAGTAGAGCTACCCACCTCCCACCCCGCCCTCTGACTTCTTTATAATTCCTTTTCTGGGGTTAGGAAGAAGGTAATTTTGTACAAAATATTTTTCACCACCTGGATAACAATCTACCTCAAAGCAGCTTCATAGTGTTCACGACTGTGAGGCTGGGCTCATCGCAGCCATTGTCATGCAAGCGCAGTTGTAAGTAATAATGTGGCCTTTAATGACGGAATGATGGACCTGCCAAACACTTGCTCCTGCCATAGACTGCTTGCATTTCCCTGCTGGAGAACACAGAGATGCCCATCTGGGAGTTATTAACATATCCTCGTCAATTCAGAACCGACTTTAACATAATCCATATTTGTTGGAGAAAGTCCAACATCAGCTTGAGAACAGCAGTCACGTGCCTCAATGACACATTTCAAACAGCACACACAGAGCATGCTTGGGCAGCTAAGCAATTCAGAAATGCAAATAGCTAAAGCACTCTCCTGACTAGATAAAAAGAACAAATCCCTTTTGGCAAGAGACTGGATGTCCTCTTAATGTCACAGGGAAACAACCAAACCAGGAAAGGTACAAATTCCAGAAGCATTGATTTGGGTTTGGTGACTCGCCAAAAAGGTATTTCTTTTGGTTTATTCCACTCATGTTGGTGCAATCAATCTCAAATCCAACCTTGAACTTCAGCTGTTGTCAGGCTGTTTGTCTGGGATGCAGGAACACAGCTGCTCTGAAACCAACAGACTTGCATGTTGTACGCGTGCTTGTTGACATACAAATAAGCACACATGCCTCATTTCAAGAACACAACAAAGAGCCCCAGTTCCATTTCAACATCATCTTGGTTCTTCTTTTGAATGGGTTGCCTACTATAAGTCCATCCTGGGCAGAAGTTAGATTAATTACGGCCCCTAAATGGGAGTCCTTGTGATGCTAAATTATATCAAAATGTCTTGAGGACTCTGGAAGCTAACTCCAGGTACTGATCTTTGAGGGCGTAGAACATGCCCTTTCCATTCAATACTTTCTGTCAATTATTTTAACATGCTCAAAATATACTTCTAAGGCTGAATTCTTTGGTTGATTTAGACTATTAGTGGTATCTGTGTTTTATGCGTGAAATAACAGAAAGAATAAACAATTGGAGAAGCATTTTCTAGAGGTCACCACATATCCCATTGATGTGGATTTGGGTGAACCTACAGTAAAGTACTAGTTTAAGATTATGTAAAGCAAAGCCAAATGCACATTCTTCCTTTATGTGTTTAACTAAACTCACACAGCTGCATCACTAGATAGTATGGATAGTTGTATAGTCCTGCTATCACATTTTCTGCATTTGATAGTTATGTTGTGGTCATAAGAAAGAATATTTTTATTTTAAGAGCTACATGTTTAAGTATTTAGGGATAAAAGGTTAGGGTATCTGCAAATCCCTCTTCAATAGTTCAGCAAGAAGAATAAAAAAACAATGAATATACATACACCAAAAGAGAAAACAAATGAGGCAAATTTTTCACAATTGGAACTTGATGAAGGTCACATGCATGACGGTAATGGTTTTAGGCAATGTGCCAACATATTGGCAATGATTTTCAGTTGGTTTGAAATTTTCCGAAAGAAAATAGTTGGAATAAACTAGAGTCAGACAGTAATATGGGACTTACTCAATGAAATTCACAGTTTAGAATTTTTTTCTTATTTACTCCATGGTGACATTTTCTTGATGTTATTTGTTTCAGGATGACACTTTGTATAAGGGGGAATCTCCTGGAAGGAGAGGAAAACAGTAGAGGAAACTGAAGGGAAATAGCCATTTACCTTGTTTTATTTGTCCATTCTCCCCATGGTTGCTAAACAGTTTAGAATAATACTGTTTGTTCACAGAGAAATTAAACCTCAAACAGAATTGAAAATGTGCTATCAAGGTCAAGTAACCAGGGGTAAGCAAAAGACCAGGAGATTTCATTGCCCCTAGCAGAGAAATGCTTGGTCTGTGCTCCCTTCCTAAGGTTCACTCCTTCCCTTAACTGCTCTTGACATCCCTGATGTCTTCGTGTAGGATCTTCTGGTTTTCTGCTCCACTGGACATTCATTTAAATCTAATTTTTCTTATAGAAAAACAATAGGGGGTGGAGGGTAGGATTTGTTCTGAATCTTGCATTGCGCAGGAGATGCCCCAAAGCTGAGAGGTCCCAAAAGTCTGGAGCTACTCTGCTAATATCAGACCTGAAGTTATGTGTCCACTGTGGTTTTCTCCCACAGTTCAGAATATTCCACTTCTTTAATGCAGTGGTATTTTACAGGGAGCATTCAGACGGCAGAGTTTCCATGCAGGTTCTGAAGAAAATGCCAGATGACAAATATAAAAGCTTCCCCTGAGAACTGACCAAAGCACATTAAAAGTTATGTCCTAGGGAAATCATGTTTGTTCTTTTCAACATGGCAGCTCTTCAGTCAAAGGCAAAATGTGGTGCTACTCCTTCACAGGATGGGGTGGTTTGCTTAGTTCACACTGTGAAGCAAATGGATATAGGATATTGCCAATTCAACTAAATTGCTGCCTCATTAGGGTTATTCGGTGTTTTATTTAAAATCTGAACCTCTCACAAAAGCATCCCAGTGAGGGAAATATAGTCAGTTGCCTGAAGTATGGAGGGATGTCAGTCAGCACCAGCTCCCCACCACACATACCTGGGTCGCTGGGTTCAAACACATCTCCCTCTTAGACCTCACTTTTCTTTGCCTTCATTGGACTGTTTCCATTCATGATCCTATAGGAAGACTTACTCCTACAGACTTCTCCTAGCACCCAAACCATGGATTTCCATGTGCTATGACGGGCAGTGCTGAACTAAAACCTACATCTAGCGAGCAACACCCCAGCAGACACAATGGGCCCCATCTGTCTATTCGTGGTGACTGACAGAAAAAAGAGAATAAGACACCAAAAAGTGGAGATTTTGGATATAAGAAAGACCTGGAATATGGAATTCTATCTAGTAGAACAAAGCAGAAAATGCAGCAATAGGGTGAAAAAGGATCACCGAAGATGCTGTGAGGCTGTACCTGGAGCTGACACCCACTTAACTTCTGCATAGTAATTCCCTGCTAATTTCTAAGGCCCCTCAGGATTTCCTCCCTCCACGATGCAATGCATTATACTGAGTCACATTTGATAATTCAAAGCGTAGTTTGTCAACCATATGTTAGATAATTTAGGGTGTCTTGATTGTCTTGAGGTAGAAGTACTGGGAAAAGTCAAATATATACCATTTAGTAGGGCAATTTACTTTTATGTTTAAGATATTTTCTTTAAGTGGTTTGTATTCACTCTATAACAATAGGGTGACATAAGGTCCACGAAGGGACAAATTGATATCTAATGTATCACTCTACTCCTTCTTCTTCAAGAATATGGGAAAACTGTCCACTTGCAATAACTGATCTCCTTGGACTGAAGAGATGTGATGCAAAACTCTGTAGATGTGATCTCTTTCTTCCCTTTTAACAAAAATCACAACAGAAGATTAGAGATGCCACCACCACTTTTTTAAAATGTTTACTGATTTTTTCTTTATTTTTATTTTGGGGTTACATTTTTGTTCTTCTATGTTCCATTCACCCTCCATCAAATCATCTGTGCCTATACACCCCATCTCCCTGTCCCATCTCATCTTTATTCCCTCTGGTAATCATATTCTTTTACTACAGCCAGGATTTATTTTGTATTCTGCTGTATTTTGCCTCTATATATTTTTGGTTATTTGTCTTACACAGATGAGTGAGATCATCTGATATCTGTTTCACTTTCTGACTAATTCATTAAACATAGTCACTAAGTTTCTTCCATTTTTTCTGAAAAGCCCTACTTCATCTTTTTCATAGTAGTGTAATATTTCATTGAAGTATATATATTACAGTGTCTCAAAAGGATTAGGATGCAGCTTAGAATGTGTATTTCTAACAAATTCCAAGTTCCCAGATGATGCTGATGCTGATGGTCTGAAGACCACAGCAGTTTATGCTGCCCCCTCCAAAACTCAGTTTTATTTTCCACTTGTGTCTCACATCTTGTTACTGACCACCTGCAACTTTACTCCACATCATCTTCCCTCCAGCACTCAGTGTGATGGCACAACTTCTGTCTGGAACACCATTAAGCTCATGGCAAAGGACAAAGAAGAACTGGTAAATAACTGGTTAGCTCTTATTTGATTTAGAATTCGTTGACTGAATTAAGTTAGTGGCTAAACTTGATGTTGGTGGTAAGTGAGAAACCAAACATTTTTTTGTGACTAATTACATAATTTAGCACAGATCCAACTAAGGGAAGAAGTTAGCACCTTTTTTTCCTAGTAAATGAGCTCAGATAAGGCTGCACTAGAGAGTTCTAGTCAATAGGATATAGGTGTTCCAGGACCTCCCTCTACAGCACAACACACCTGTGCCCCCACCCCACCCCTCCCACTTCTTTATGTATCCTCTTACCCAATATGCAGATGATAGCATTTTGGAGTATTGCTATGTCTCTAATAGAAAAAGTATATGTGTGTGGAACACCATACCAGCCAGCCCCAGACCACCTTCTAGATGACTAGAGAAATAAAATTCCATCTTGCTTACCTTGAGTTTTCTGTCCCTCACATCTGAATGTAATCTTAACTAATACACCCAGAGAAGGTTTTCTTTTGATGTTTGCTTACTTTTGTTTGCCATTTCCTGTATTCCACTCAACCAGTGACTGTTTGTTTTTGAGTTTTTGGGCTATTTTCTTTCCTTCACATCCATTTTTCTCATTTGTAACAAAGCAGTGAGACAATCTACAAAAGGATGTCAAATACAGCTTCATTCTTTCTGAGAATAGAGGCTAAGATGCAAAGTCTGATGGCAGAGAAAGTGACAAAGGAGAGGAAAAACTCTCTGGTTCCAACTTTCCTAATGAGCTTCCAAAATAGTCTTCCTGGCACAGCAACAAATAAGATGATGCTCCCCCACACTGCGTAGGAGTGTTTCTGATGTCTGGGTGTCAGTGGTTTACATGTCCCAGGACACTTCATTTGATCCCAAGGAGAAACAAAGAAGCATAAACATTTAAAGATGTTTGTTAGCCACCTTGGTCATCATGACTGATTCCCTCTCCTCCATTCTTTATCCTTCACTCACCAGCCCACCTCTTTTTGCTGGTCTGCTCTCTTTACTGGTCTTTTCCACTCTGCTTTTGCTATCTTCACAGTCAAAATCATTGTCCATATCAGCTCAGAGGCAGAAGGAGAAACTGTAGAAAAGGAATGAGGAGAGTGCTAACAAAGCCAAGAGGCTAACACGTGTGAGGGATCAAGAGGAGGAAACCAGCCCCAGGGCAGATGAGCTGTCTCTCAAAAGTTAACCAGAGTGCTGGACTCAGGAAAGAACTGAATGGAGAAGACTATGACCCATCCAACTACAGGTACGAGTTACCTTTGTAGTTACACAAATGTGATTTGTAAAATATCTGTCTGTTTGTCATATATCACATTGATAAAAATAAATACATTCACTTCCATGAGTATTTGCATTCTGATGGAAAGCTCTTTGTTAAAGCCATTACACGTTCAGAATCTGTTGCAGTAGACATCATCAGTCATCTAATGAAACAGAAGATTCCAAGACAATGGCAATATTTCTAAACAAATAGACAAAACCAAGTTTCATTGCCAAATGAGTTTGAGAAGCACTGCATACAATGTTCTCCTAGTAATTCTCAATGTGGGCATAGTAAAGACTCTGAGAATTTCTGAAGTAAATTAGTTCTTTTATTTCTTCCTATCTAATTTATTTATTAAATCCTTAGATCCTTTTATTTTGAGTATAATATCTATTGATGTATTATGGAACTGATCCTTGGAATGCAGTTTAGGAAAGTCTCAAAAGAATAAAAATTTTGTACTACACGCTGCATTAAATTTTGTGAAAGGAGTTGCTGCTGCAAGCTGCACTCTCAGTGGGACCACATAAGAATTAAAACAGAACATGGACTCATGCCATTTACAGCAACATGGATGGAGCTGGAAAAGAGAATGCTAAATGAAATAAGTCAGAAGGAGAAAAGATAAGTACTGAATGGTGTCATTTACATGTGGAATATAGAGAAACTCAACACGGGTTAAAATAAAAGATTGAAGACAAACTTAAAGCCAATGTCTGAAAGCTGACTACAGAGCTGAATCATCCAGGGGAAAGGATGAAGGAGTGAGAACAAGACGGGAGGAAGCACGATGAACCCTGGTGGTGGACTCTGAGTGATTTGGTGGTAGATACCCTATGGTGGTAGATACCTGATGAAGATGAAGAGAATCCTAATGCTACCATAATTGAAAGAATAAATTAGTATTTAAAAAGGCACTCTGAAAATATAGTACAAAGAAGAGGTGGTTAACTGTCCCTGAAGTAGTCACCTTGAAATGGCACTGACTTTTATCAACATCTCTTTACAAATTCTATTATGTTTCTTGCTCTTAACTATTGAGCTTCATATTTTAAGATGAATGCTATCAGTATCAGTAAATAAAACAGCTTATTCTTAAAAATTAAAATTAAAGAGCACAGCAGAACTGAGAACCACATGTCAGTGACAATTTTTGGTTGATATCAGTTGTCTAAAACCCATAATTGTACTGCAAGAGAACTCAATTTAAAAGTAAAATAAATCAACTGAGATAGAGTATTAATCATGATTAGTAATTAATTAAATAATGAGGCAATATCCATCTTAAATGTCTATATGTGGAAAAGACATGATAAGGAGGGATAATTTGGATGAAATTATGCCAAAAAAACCCCAAAACTGAATGTAGTGAATTTGGAAGTATACAATACCCTTAAGTATGACATTAGCCTAAGCTTTAGTAGCTCAGCATCTTTCTTTGCCCAGAGGCAGCAGGAACTAGAAAGAAGTTGGGCTTTAGAGTCACTTATCCACATTAAGCCCTGCATTTATTGCTATTACAACATTTCCCACAGTGTGTTGCAATAATTTGTGTGTGGTTTACCTTAGACTATATGATCCCAACACGCAGGTTTTTGAGCTAACTCTTCTCCCTATGGGCAGCTAGGTGTTCAATACTGAGCACATACTAGGTATTCAAATATTTGTTGAATGAATATGTATGAGACTCCTGGATGCATATTGTATACCCATACTCCAGGCTGAGCTTTGGTGAGTTCACCAAATCAAAAAAGTTTACAACTACATAGACCACATGACCATGTGAACGTGGCAGAGGGATGAAAGAAAGAGACTGCAGAGGGGTGAAAAATACAGCAAAGGCTTTCACAAGGTTAGTAACTATGATTGCCTCTGGAATGGACACTCCCGCTGTACTCATGAATATTGTAATATATAATTTACTAACTTTTGAATAAGAAATACATCAGTATGGGATAAAATGAACAAAAGGCTATAAATGAAAACTAATTCTCCCACCCATCCCTGACCACCAGCAACCCAGCTCTCCTTCCCAGAGGCAACCATAGTTTCATCCCCGTTCCAACTTTCACCCAACACAGCCCTGCATGGAGTTGTAGAACACTCTTGACATTCTCTGAGGGTTAAACACACTTTCTTGCCTGTGCCAGCACAATCTCCACTATAAAAGCCCTACCTAGAGGGCCAACACAAGACATGTCCTCTTGTTAACTTTCCCTGAAATCTTCACTTATGATTCAAATTAATCTCCCATTTTCTATATGCCACATACATTGCATCTTACTCACCTGCTCACTGAATGCATTGCATGTCAAAGAGCTGGCCTTGTGAAGTAACTGCCCGGTAGGGGCAGCACACAGTAGGTCTGCAGCTGCAGAGCAGAGATGGTTGCATGGGCCAGCAAGTGCTATATTGAATTTTTGAATGTGAGGCCAGTTAATCTGCAAAATGAATCAGCTAGAGCAGAGCAGTGCATTTCAAATATCAGTCAGTATACAGCAGATCTTCAAGCTAAAATTCAGACTCTAGGTGCCCCAGGAGCTCTATTTCAATATGCAGGGCTGGGAAAATGCATTTTACCAGAACCCCATCAACTCTGCACAGGAATTCTTTGAAACCTGGATTTTAAAACTATAATCCCCACAATGGTTACCATCACATTCATGTGTTAGAATCACTTGGAAAAAAATTTTTAACCTATATAAAGTCAGCAACCTGACCTTTGAATTCTAATTTAATTTGGGTGGTCTTGGATAATCTGTATTTTATAAATTCCTCCCCAGGAGATTTTGCCATACACAATACTTTTGTTTAAATATATCTATTTAGGTGGGCAGCAGAGCCCGCTCCCTCCGTGGCTGCGCCAGGATGGTGTGGTCACTGCATCTGGCATGAGGCTCTACTTGCCTCTCGAGGTCGGGTGGGATGGAGCTGGGATCACTGGCAAGTGGGCACCCTGTAG